>CAMZMU010000054.1:52573938-52661723 GCA_947311845.1 Poa pratensis
GAGACAACCACATGAAACTCTATCCCTGAACGATCTAAAATGCCAAATAGGTAGTTCAGGCACATTTGAAAGCGCTTACAAAGTTAACAAAATTTCCTTCATTCATTATGGTCGTCTATTTTCATCTTGCTTAGAATATTAAATCCATAATGCCGAATTGGTTTGTATTTTAAAGGACTATCATTTTTGTCCATTATAGAAGAATCCCGCTGCTATATGATGTTATGAGTGCACTTGGAACCTCATAACCTTGTTGTTGCAGGTTATTCACCCATTAGAACACATATATTGGATTAATGAAGTTAAGTTCTGAGCCACTACATTTCTGCACCAACCAGTCACTTGTTCTATGCTAATATCATATGCTTATGCAAATATATTCTGCTATGAACTGCAAATTATTCGGTTCATAATTTTCTACTTGCTAGTTACAAATAAGTTTCCCTTTTCCTCTAAACGTAACTATATATCTTGGATGGTGTCAATGCAGCTCTTCTGGAAACATCATTGGCATGGCTTTACATAGATCCTCATGGAGTTGTGCAAGGGCCATTTTCCATGTATCAGCTCCGGCTTTGGCGAAAGGCTGGTTACTTCCCTAAGGACTTCAGAGTGTGGACAATGGACCAAACAATGGACCAAGCTATTTTGCTAGTACAAGCTGCACGAATGATAGCTTACTTGCAGTTTGGAACTGAAGTTGAGATGATCCATCTTGATTAGTCCGTGCTGCCATTGCGACTCTTGTAGGTACTTGTTTAATAATGGGTCGATACTCCATCTTGGAGGACACCCAAAGCCTCTTAAACCACTTTTGAGGCTCCCTTTTTAGGGGGTATGCTAGAGTTGCTCTCAAGTCTCTGAATGTTAGGGGGTCCCAGTATCCTCTATATCGCAGCAATCACTCATTGTAGTCTAGTCGTCAGATAATCAAATCAGTCTAATCTTTGTTTGTCTGAGGATTTACTAGCTACTAGCACACATGTCACGTGGGATCCCATTCAGTTAGGCAATTAAGGCATCCCTAACGGAACCCTTAAAAACGTTGAACACCTTAAAATAAAAACGTTTAAGACAAACATTTCGTTTTTGGAAGTTCAGCGGTATCTAACTGAATCGTGGAGTTAAAAGCCTCAAAAAAATTCTCACTTCACCAAATTTGAGCAGCTGCCGCCACTTCTTAGCAAAAGATACCCTTTGCTCCTCTTTCTGCCTCAGCCATTGCCACTAGACGCTCCGATTGCGTCGGGAATGCAACATCGCTTCCCCAAAAATCCTTCCTATTAGTGTTACGCCACCAGAAACAACACATGTGACGTCGCCCGCGACAAGGAAGCGGCTCGGGACAACGAAGGCCGTGCGCACCGCCACACCGTTCACGAAGACCGGCGGCAAGCCGGCAAGGCTACACCATTCGCCAAGACCATCCATCCTCCAGTCGCTCCTGCTAATGGCAACAAACGGAAGATAAAGCCGATGCCGGTGGGCAAGGCCCTCCTGCAGGTGGCGAAAAAGAAGAAGCCTCGTCCCACCTCGGTGCCTTCTCCATGTCCAGTGGTACCGACACCTTCTCTTCCATCTCTGACACCCCTCACCCCATACAGCCACTAGTTCCCCACAACGAGGTACTTGCCCACCAAGTTTTGACACAATGATGGAATGGTATAAAAAGAAAGAATTTTTTAATATTCTTGTTCAATTTGGGTAATGCTGTTTGTTCTTGATGTTACAAATTTCATCTCAGTTGGGTGAATCGCACCTGTTCGGCATCGATGACATAGCTTTTTTTTTATGGCAGATCATCATGAGAGGGAGGAAAATCATGAGGGGGAGAGTGGGGGAGCGAGCGGAGGTGCGGTACAATACGTCATTTTATCGCGGCCGTCAATAAATAAGGCCACGACCACAGGTTCACCTGTACTGTTAGGTTTACAAAGCCCAAGCGGCGAGGGGATAGCAGCGCGAAAGCGAAAAGGCGTCCCGCTTGGCTTCGTTGCCGCCGCCTCTCCGCCTCCCCCAGTCCCCTTCAGATCGAGGTAACAACATTTCCTCATCGCGAAATCTGAGTGGTCGTAGTTCTTCGCCTGTAAGAGTGACCACGGAATCTGCATATGTAGATCGCTCGTCTCTCGAACTATTTCTAGGTCTTAGAGCGAAATTGTACCAAGGTATTGCGTATGTTCATTCTTCTAGTGCCCTATTCATATGCTTATCGAGTGAGTCACAGAGGGTGACCAATTTTTACCGCTAGAAATTGCCTTTTTTTTAGGGAATACCGCTAGAAATTACCTGGGTAATTAAACTCGATGATACAGCAGGAGACGATTCTTCTAGGCTTTAGGCGTATATTAGTGGCAACTGGCAAATATGCATTTTCCAAGTAGTTGCCCATGTCATCGCAAAACAAAGTATGTGCCATGTATCCATCTACTACTCATCACTTAAATTTCTACTCCCTCTGTCCCTGAATATAAGACGTTTTGGCAGTTCAACTTGTAATGCCAAAAGGTCTTATATTTAGGGACGAATTGAGTAGTAAATTTGTGTAGATTAACGTACATAGTAAGGTCTAGATTAAAGTCTCCTACTTGTTCTCATAATTTTTTTTATTATGGTGAGGATTTGCTCCGGAGTAATACAAGCTCTGTCTGATATCAGGGTATCATGGTCTCAAAAAAATACTATCCCTCCGAGGAATCTTCAGATGAGAGTGATGTCGAGATGGAGAGGTTCCAGAAGTTCCCTCTGGTAAGCTGCTCGACGTTGACAAGGCGATTGATCTCATGAGGTTTGTCTACAAAGAAGGGCTGGCTTTTCTGGACAATGGGTCAGGGAGATGTCTGATGGACAGGATGTTTTCGGACTTGGGAGGCTTCATGGTGGATAAGATGTTGGAGCAACCACAACGTGATGCTCCTTGTCGGATGCGGATGCTGAAGCCTAGTTTTGAGTATGATCTTGCGCACGCATTTGCCAAAGAAGCAAGGAAGGGTATTGCCAAGGAGCTCCAGGGCGATTTCTTTGGGTTATTTTTTGACGTGTGCTCCCCACCTAATACTTACAAGTACTACATGGTTGTGTTTGCACGCTATGTCAACTGCAAGGGAGAGGTTGTGGAGAGGCTTCTTGGGATTGTGCCAGATCCTGATATCTCTGCTCCATATCTTAAAACAGCAGCCTTTTCGATGCTCTCTGAAGCTGGGTTGAGCTTGCAACGTGTTCGTGGCCAAGGCTATGGCTTGGCAGGGTATTCTGAGAAATTTTATGACGAGCTAACATCGATGTTCGATGGTAAAACTGCTTCCGCGTACCATGTTCATCCTCATGTCTGCCCACTACACTCGCATCTTGTAGCTGCTTCTTATGACCAAACTGAACTTTATGAGCTTCTCCGAACTCTCGATGTGCTCTCCAATCTAGTTCAGAAGTCCCCTCAGTTCACTGAAAAGCTATGCACCCTAATTCAAGAGAGAGGGGTGAATCTGGATGATGATCTTCAGAAGCCCGGTGAAACAAAGTGGGGCTCATACTACGAGGCAATTGTGAAATTTGCTGCTTATCTCACTCCGATCTGCGATGCGCTTGAATTTGTGGATGAAGTCTCAAGAGACGACGCAAAATTCATGGTATACAAGATAAATCAAGGAATGACCTATGACTTCATCTTCGGGCTGCTGTTGATGCAAGATGTCTTGGGTGTCACGAATGAGTTGTCACTGGCCTTGGACAGGAAAGGCTGGGATGCTGAAAATTTTGCGGCTCTTCTCCAGGATGCTAGGAAGCAGTTGCAGGTCATGAGGATGAGGGATGGACACCTTTCCTCAACAAAGTCGGCATGTTTTGCAACGAGCATGATATGTATATGGTCACTATGGGAGAGAAATTCGTACCACGGAGAAGATCGAAGGATGCTGAAGCTACGACCAAGAATTACCTAGATCATTACCATGTCGATTTCTTCCAGAAGGTTATCAACAAACAACTCGAGGAGCTCGACAGGCGTTTTACCACGCAGAGCTCAGAGTTAGTTCTCCTGGCATCATGCCTGAATCCACGCAACTCCTTCCAATCTTTTGACAAGGACAAGCTCGTGAAATTTGCTCGGTTTTATCCGTCCGAGTTCTCCAATCCCGACACAGCCACACTCCAGCTGCAGCTTGAAGCATTCATAATTGATGTGCGCTCAGACACCAAATTTCTTGGAATGGACACGCTGAGCAGTCTTTCCGCGAGAATGGTGGAGACAGGCAAGAACGAGGCCTACCCGCTGGTTTACTTGCTCCTGAAACTCGCACTCATCCTTCCCGGGACGCCTGCCACTACAAAGACAGCATCTAGTGCAATGAAGTTGATAGACACTGCGATTACTAGCGAACCATGCAACCAGTGGATCAGTGACTGCTTGCTGCTGTTCCTGGAGCCTGACATATTTGAAAGCATCACCAATGATGCTGTGATTCCATCTCTTGAGGCTGCTGGTCATACTGAACCAGCTAACTAGTGTTTTTGTTGCACTAGCTTAGGTCTCTTTACCATCTACTTGACTTGTATGGTGGTAAGTGGTAACTAGTAAGTTCTTCAGGTCATATACTCGTATCATCCTTGCAGTTATGGTTGCATATGCATCTTTGGTTTGTCGGTCTGGATGTTTTATGTTATAATATGACGCGTGGACAGAGCAGCTGCAGTTGTCTATGGTCAGCTTGCTGCTTGCATTGCATGCATGATGCATCTGTAACTGGATGAATGACATGCTGAAGAAACTTGTAGCTTCTTGCTTTTGGAAAAATTTCAGTATCACAATGTCCTATTCCAGCTTACCTGGAATACTGGGGTAAGCGTACGGTTGTTATGAAGGTAGTTTGTCGTGCACACACGTTGCAACAGTATAACGAGTGTAGTAGCCTACTGCTGTACCTGGAGCCTGATATTTTTGAAAGCGTCACCAATGATGATGTAATTCCATCTCTTCAGGCTGCTGATATTGTTATGGCCTAGAGAATAGTAGTGTTTTGCGAAGCTGTAGTTAGTTATAGTTCTTTCTACCATGACTAAACATCAAAGCTAGCAAGTGATTTCAAGTCCTGTCGTCATTGTACTGTTGTGATCTCTCTTCCGCCCGAATGTTTGCATATTTTGTTTACGACTTGCCACTCCCTTGGGTCGAATTTTGAGATATTCTACTTATGGGCACAACTTGCATGCAGACAACATCGAGTGACAGATTCGAAACTTGACTTAATGGAGTGGTATACTATGAAAAATCTTTATGGTTTCCTTTTGTCATTTACAGTATTTCGTTCCAGCTTTACTCAGGAAGGCTGTGATAAACATTGCATTAGGTATGTTGGTACCATGGATGTACAATGAGTTAGGCAATATCATCACAATTACAGTGGATTAGTGGTCGGCCAGAAGGAAACCAAGCAGTACTAAATAAAACATCTCTATTAGCTTCTGTTTTCTGCTCCTCCCAGGAAGGTTTCAGGATCAGCAATAGCTCTCCAATAACATGAACAGGTTCGGCGCACACAGGCACACACCAGACTGTTGAATTCATAACCCTAACCATTATTTGGAATACCCAGTTTTCTATTAGATATACCACCTTCACTGGGTGCACAATTGAACTCTAGCGACCACGCGATGACTATTAATTGTTACTCTAAACTGGTACGATCAGGTCATTGGAAATTGATCCATAGAAAATGGATGCCTTCAAATAAATGATTATGCGTAAGCATTCCTGGGTATTGGGACTCCTAACCCTGCTGTCAGGACTTTGTATGCGTTTTGGACTTGTCTTGTGACCGGACCGATTTTCCCGTCACCAATCTCACGTCCATCAATCATCACGACCTATTGTAAATAAGAATACGTCAGCAATAATGTATCATCTGTAGGAAGACACTATGATAGGTTCTTAGTTGAAGTAAGATTGCTGTATCTGGATATGGCAAAAGGGAGAACCGTAGCTTAAAAAACACTGAAAAGATACTAGTGTATGGGAAAAATATGGCCATCTAACGAGAATGACAATACTGTTCCTTGAAAAGAACGGTGCTTGTAAAACAAACTAGCACGTTCAAATTATCAGTTACATAAACCATCGCAGGGAAATTTTGATGATTTGATCCGAAGCTATGTTCTTACGAACCCATGTTTTGGCTTTGCGTACAAGGCAAACCCATCACAGGGAAATGAAGAACATCGTGCATGCACAAAATTGGGCAAACACAAGATCATATTTTATAAGTGCATTTACAGAGAAAAAGACAAAATTGCATCCGCCTTATGTATTTTAAACCAATTAATTTGCCATTTTAGTACGGCACATAGGAGCATACTTTGCAGTTTGCACATGCAGATACTCTAACATGTCTACAACTATACCCTTTTGTCTATATTTTGAATTACACAAACCAAAATGGATTCATATGAGCTTTTTACAAAATTGGCATTGAAACGTCGCATCCAATATGCATGGACGTGAGACAACATATGTACTCAATTATTCAAAACTAAGTAAACCACTGGGAGCAATACAAATATAGCTGAGTAGAAAAAGTATAACCAGCCAGTGCAAAAAAAGTAAGCTCACCGGTGTAATTTCCCCCATTGTTCCGGTTGTCCACACCTGCATGTAAAAACCTACATTACTATGGTACAACTTTCGTATATAATTGAACATATCGATGATATGAAATAGTGCAGTTGTACTTATTGTAGTAGTTAAAAATATGCAATCTGTCTTATTATAGTAGTTTGCCAACAAGGAGATATATCAAAGTTAAAAGTTCTAAAACAAGATCCAAATTTGCACGATCCTTTCTAAAAAAAAGAAACATGCATGTAACTGAAACTTATAATTATAGCATCGTTGAAGTTTATTAACAATCACAGGGAAATTAAAACCTGCACAAAAAAGAAAAGAAGCAATTTCAAAATCTTAAATTCTTAGTAATTGAAAACATGCTACTTCTATTCCATTTCATTTAGTTCAGTAGACAAATGCAAATTTCAGTATAAAGGAAAATATACAGTTCCAAAATGAAAACCTCAGTACAAGGACAAGATGAACAAACGTCCATGAAATAAAATATCTAACCTCATCTGCAGCATGAAATTCAGATAGACTAATTCGTCGTTCATGTAGTACCAGGTTTTCTTTCACAACAAGATCCATGACCTGTTATTTTCATAAAATATAAATATTAACTTCAATAAAGTGGAACATTGGGTTTTTTCTGCGGAACCATGTATGTTCACCCTAGTAGTGACAGAATGAACAAATTTCCTCTTCCATGCATGTTGGTAACGACAATATATTTCTGCAAGTCATGATGGAGCAATACATACACAAAACACAACGATAGACAAACATTTTTAGTACATGTTTTCATGTCAAACAGGAAAAACAAAAAGGAACACAAACCACTATCCAAATAAGGCAACAGAGAATCTGCAGAGCACAGAGGCTATACAGATTATTATGACTTCACGCTTTCGCGTTTTGAATATTTAAAATTTGTGTCAAATATAGTTTAGAGTGTGCTCATATTTCAAAAACCTCAGTATCTCCATGGAGGAATTTAGAAAACAGAACCTGGTCCGTCTCAAAAATGTATTGGGATTTTATCGAAGTGAGAATAATCATTTAGGGTCGCAGTGCCGCACCTAGCGAACAGAGTTCGATACCGTTGGGGGTGAATTTCTGGAATTCTCACTAAGGAGCACTTCTTCTATATATATAAAAATAATTCCACCAAGGGCTAGTCCTGGTTGGTCTTTTTTTTAATGGACATATAAGCGTATATCGAACACATATGTTGTCTTACCATGAGAAGATTGTATCCACTGGGCAAATATAGTTTTGTATATCAAGATTTGCTTTTGTGTACAAGTTTTCTTTATAGCTCCAGATCACAATTTACTAGCACGATAAGTATCAAAAGGATCGAACTACGTCTCGTTACTTGGGTGTGAATCTTCTAGTACATATCTAGCTGTATGAAGTACTGGTTCATGATCTGAGTTGGGTATTGCTAAACAACTTCGGGCCTTCAAATAAGTATTGGCAAATAACAAGATAGGATCGAAAATCTCAAGGAATTTTCTCGCATGCAATTTCAAATTGGAGGGAACAATTCTGTACATTGGTTCCAATTATTTCCAACCGGAGGATTATTAGACTTACAGTTGCACGCGTAATTCCTGGAAGGCAGTAGTCAGCATGAGGTGTCAATACAATTCCCTTCTTAACCATAAACTGCAGTTACATACATTTTTAGAACAAACATATGGCGAATATTGAGCTCTACCAACTGATGCTAGTCGTATGTACTATGTACACTTACAATGTTTGTTGCATTTGTTTCTGATACAAAACCATCTTGATCTAGCATGACAGCATCCTGAGCCTGTGCAAGATTACCCTCTATCTGCATAGAAGAAAAGAAAAATTTGAGGCCCTTTGCAATTCCCACTTAGCTAAAATCCTAGCAGCTTGTTACATTAGATATTCAAATCTGAAGATAAATAACCTTTGCCAGAATGTTGTTAATAAGATTGTTGTGATGTATCTTTGAATCTACGCTCTGAAACAAGTCATGAGAACAGCCAAGGTCAATGATTGTGAAAAGAATAAAGTAAGACGCTTCATACAAAAATATAACTAAATGAGAAACCAATAGCCAAATTGCTACGAATTTTATAAATGGGTCTTACATTTGGAGAATTACGACGTGTGGTGGCAGTTACCAACTTTATCCCATGTGAGTTATCATAAACTGGTGGTTTCCACTCTGCAAGTACTGCCAAAGGCAAAACGAAAGGTGTCATATTTAAGCACATACAACACATGCACAGAAAAAAGTGGAGATGCGAATTTGAATACCAATCAAGGCACACCCATACAGATTGAAACCTGGACTCATTCCAGATGTCACCTACAGTTAAGACAGGCAGTGAACAAAAGGAAAGGTCGTGGAGAGAACATTGCAAATACACACGGTAGAAGTGACGATATTGATGAATATATATCGATAGTTTACCTTTTTCCCACGAGTGAGAGTGAGCCTTATATGTGCATTATTAAACATCCCATTCGCATTAAGAGTCTTAAATATTGCATCCTTAATCTGCATTGAAACATGTACATGGCGAACGCTCAGTTCAGTAGTTCAGACTTCAAAGTGAGCCTACAGCAATCCTCTTAAATCAAAGTTTGAAAACATGTTAGAATTTATAATCACAATGGAAGGATGCCTGCCAAACAAGCAGAGACATGGTTCTTTCTTGAAATACTATAACATAGTGAGAATCAGGTAAGTAGAAGTAGTTACCCAATCACGACTGGGCACGTTGCTGAAGGCCATAGCTTTTGTAGAATCGAACAATCTAGAAGAAAAAACAGAGGGTTACTGCATATATCATAGGAAGAAAAGATATGGCAATACATACAAAATATAGAACAGTCACTACACCTATCCAGGTGTTCTTCAAGTTTGAATACTTTCCCATCATATATACGCAATCCCTCCCACACAGCATCCCCTCCTTGTACAACTGAATCGAACACTGAAACCTTTACACACAGATGATTAGAAAAACGAATGGGGACTGGGGAAAACTGATCAACTGTGACCAGTTTAACATTGTATTGCTGATTGCATAGCCAATGTTACCATACCTTTGCACTATCACGTGGCAAAAGCTCATCTCCAACCCAAACAAGAATTTTTTTATTTTCTGGGACAGGAAGAGGAGGATCATACTGTGGTTGCTGGGATCCTGCTATTCTCCTTACTTGGCGCTTCAGCATATTGTAAAAGGGCAAGCTTTGCTCAAGCAGGTCATAAAACGCAAATGGAAAAGTCTGCAATCAAATAGGATCAAATCTTAACAACAAGATATGGTTTAATTGGCAAATAGTACAGCAAAGCAAGATAAAGTCAATTGCATCTTAATAACTTGTTAGAGAAAACTTCTTTTAAAGACACTGAAATTCATTGAAAGCATTAAATGCATACCTAACTTACTCATAAATACTCATGAGAATGCGAGAAGAAATTACGACAAGGCTTTGTCACCAGAGGTAATAATTCTTATTGTTAATGTTTATCAGCATCTCCTTTCGGATACAACTATGACTGACTAAATATGCAAAGTCAAATAGAAGTAAGTAATTATAAAGTCTGGAAATCAATAGAGACGTTTGACGTAGGCTTACTGCAGGGTATTGATGGGATTTAGAAAAGCCCGTAGATTTGTGCACATTTTCATACCACCAGGGGGCCCAAATACCGTCAAAGTCCCTGGGGCCAGCTTTCCATCTAAGAGTTAAAAACAATTCCAAATGAGCACATCACATTCTTACTATGCGTGTTCTAAGATACATACTCGAGGGCAATGGAAGTAGTTTAATTGTTATTCACCAAACACATACTTGAGCATTTGCTGCTGGAAAGGAATGCCCAGGTCCTCACAGAGTCCACTCAAAACGGCCTGCATTTAACGTGCAAACAGACTGCATTGAATTTGGATCGCAGTTTGCAAATGTAGTTGTTACAAAGGTACTGAAACGATGTTACTCCTACACCATTATAATGGCTTCATGCATTAAATAGTACAGATGGAAACCACTACAGACACCATAATTACAAACCAACAAAACTGAAGAAATCAAATTTATTAGTTCTCTGTTTAGTAATCCTAATAGCTAGAGGCTCTGCATTGACAGGTCCTTTAGGGCACCTACTACACACAATAATAGAGGATTTGTGAAGAAATTCAAAAATCTATCAATTTGGTATAGCCCGTCCTAATAGCTCGAGACTGCAATGCAAGGGTCTTTGAAAGAACCTACTAAACAGTAATAGTAATCTTACGTACACATATTATTATTATGTGCAACAGATAATCCTTAAAAAAGATAAAACCATGTGGACAACCAGTAACAGATTTACCTCAGGATCCCTTTGCAGATCATCTGCATCTATCACTGGTGGAGGGCTCCCATGCTCGCATAACTCACTGTATATTGCGACAAGTTCTGCTATACCGAGCTCCATGAAGGATGGTGGGACAACTTTATCAAATGATGGCTGAGGGGTATATGGAATGCTATTAGCAGGAGGTTGATATATGTACAATATAACATGCAAAGTGTCAGAGAGGCAGTAACTTGTACTGAATTAGCAAATAGAACAAATAAACAGAACAAATCAGCAACATGTGGGAGTGCTGCCAAAACAAATGGGAGTCAAATACCAGGATATTTAGAGGGTTACGTATCAATATGAAATGTTTTCCCTTCTTCATCAGGTCGCCGGTAAGGTTAGGGAGGCGCTGCTTTGCAATGTGCTACACATAAAAACAGAGATCCATGAACAAGAGTGTAGTGTAACTCATCTATAGAGATATGCGCTAACACTCTGAGAATGGAAATCACACCTTGCAGTAACGATATTTTTTCTCTCCTGGTCCAAAAATCACTTCTTTGACGACTTTGTTGCCATCAGGATCCTGCACTGGAAATGCTCAAACATCTGAACTATACACAAGACAGGATTCACATTGCGGAAAACCATAGAAAGAAGAGACGAAAATATGGGTCAAATTGAGTTCCGAAATGAATTGAGAAGTCGTACTGATATTATTTGTAAACTGACAAAAACTATGCGGCCACTGGGGCATTGGGCGAACGACTGCCCTCCTTATTAATTGGAACTCGTAACTTACAGGTAACTGAAGCATCATTCTTCAAGTCTGGACTTACCATTTTAGAGAGAAGCTCCTGGCGGTAGGGCCTGTCGACGCCAGTGACGCGCAGGAAGTTAGCGTAGAGCGGCTCGTCAAGCACATCCATGTCATCCCTCTAGAGCAAAGCCAAAGTACAAAGCTAATCAGTTCAGAATCCGGGTACAACGATCAATCAAATTCACTCAGAGGGGGCACGACACGATGGGAAGCTGTGAACAGGTAATCAACTCGTTGCAGAAATCAGCTTAGTTCAATGTGGAATGGAGCGCAAGAGCAGAGCAGCCTAAGCAGTTGACCGAACACACGGCACCATTGGGGTTGGATGCCATGCCCCCAATATATTCTCCTCTACCGTGATCTCAGAGTTCGCAGGCGGAGCCAATCGGGAAGCGGCGACAGGCCGATTCAGCGGGCGCAGGCACTGCGGACGGGCGGGCGGACCGATGAGGATTGGGGTGGAGGGGAGGGGAGGCTGTGACTCACTCACCTGGGAGAAGGAGTACATGAGGCTGGTGCTGAGGGAGCGCGGCGCCGACCACGCGTGGATCACCTCCGGCGACGACGCCATTCGCGCGATCAGTTGGAGCTCTCACAGTGCCCCTCGGACGGGAGGGAGGACGAACTCTTTCCTTCTTCTCTGGATTCGGTAGGATTCTTCTGATCCGATGAGGAGATGATTAGGAAGTAGGTGCGCACAACTGCACAAGGCGACAGTGGGCAGTGGCGAGACGGTGAGTGATCTGCTGTGCTGGTGGATCACAGGGAATGGAGGCTCCGGGGGCATATGCTCTCGGTATTTTCGAAAAAATTGAACAATTTGAAAACTTATCAAAAAATTTCGAAAAAAATCATGCACGTACCTGACCACGGTACGCACCACCGTGTATTTTTTCGCGCCGAAATGACATCGTATGCGCCCTGTACAAAAATGACAAATTTCGAAATTTGTCATTTTTGTACAGGGCGCATACGATGTCATTTCGGCGCGAAAAAATACACGGTGGTGCGTACCATGGTCAGGTACGTGCATGATTTTTTTCGAATTTTTTTGATAAGTTTTCAAATTTTTCAATTTTTTCGAAAATACCGAGAACATATGCTCCCGGAAGCCAATGCGAATTTCTGCTTTTTCTTTTCCTTTTTCCGATCGGGAGAGAGAAGAACGGACAAGAGTAAAGAACCGGCAAATGACTCTTAATCGCAGCTTTGCCTAACTGACGAGACGGTTTATACTCGTTGCTGGACAAAAACGATGCATCATACTATGTTTTTTCCTATGTAAAAACGCACAATGCATAATACTCCATCCGTCCACTAATATAAGGCAGACTTGACCTCTTTACAATTTTAACTACATACATACTAATCTGAATGAATCTATATATAAAATAAGTCTAGATACATTTAAATCAATAAACTTGAAATAATATGCCTTGACCAGCCACACTGTTGGTGCGATTCAAGAAAAAGATCGAACCGCCTTGCTTTGGCTGCACTGCAGGGATGTAAATGAGACACTAAATGGCACCATTTAATCCCATTTAAGTCTAAATCGTTCAACAAAAGTTATTTCCACCGGAACACAAACAACGTGTCTACAAAATAAATGGGCTTAAATGGCACCATTTAGTGTCCCATTTACATCCCTACTGCACTGTATGGAACCGAATGAACATTGTACATGGGGCCCATGTACATGCGTATATGCTTTCCATCCATGCGTAGCTGCTGTGGATTGTATCATGCAAAAAAATTATTTTAAAGGTTGGAGTAGCTTTGAACCGAACCAACTTCAAGCACCGCTTTTTTTCCCTCACACAAAGAAGCGATGCTGGGCACCGTATCGAATCGTTCCTAGCTGAGTTTGAACCGCTTTTGGCTCACGCTGTGGCTGGTCCTAGTGAACGGAGGGAGTACTACCTTTTTCTATCTTACGCCTCCAAGGAAGCCAGGTTCCATTACCATAACGATGAAGCATTGCGCGCTAATTTGCGCTAATTTGGTGCATATTTTCGCCGGACAGGGACCCTACATATTGTCCCTTGCAATCACAACCCCTACTTTAAACTTTAAATCCAGAAAACGGGTCGCCTCGGTCGATCCCGCGAGAGGCCTGGCGACACTCCTGCCACCGCACCTCCCGCCCTTCTCCATCCCTCCTTCCTTGACGTCGCCAGCGCGAGCCGCAAGGCGAAGCCCACGCGGTGCCGGCGGCGGCGGGCCTTCTTCTACCACGGGGGGTCGCGGGGCTCCTCTGTACGGCAAAGGTGCGCTAAATCTCGAGCTCAGTTTCGTGGGGCGGCGAGTCTCGACGGCAGAGGTGCTAGCGGCGCGGGCGGTGGAGGTGCGTGGTTAGGGGGGCATGCGTTGGTCCGTGGTGTGGTGGTGCAGGCAGTGATCTGGCAGCGGGGCTCGTTGGCCCGAATCTAAGGCCCCGGGCACGCTCTAGGTCTGGTGGGCCTTAGATGGAGCACGTACATTCGTTGACGTCCCTGTTTGGCAGACGATGGCTTGCACTTCACCAGGCTGCACTACGGCTGAGGCGTTAGATCCGGGCCAGGCGGCCTAGATCCGGCGGCCGACCGGTAGACCCGCAGAGGGGTCTGCGAGGAGTGACTTGCTGGCGACATGGAGTCGTCGTGCTCGTTGCACCTCCACACCCGCGTGTTAGCCATACATCTACACAGGCACACCACGTCTGTGTTGTTTGGATCGCTGTAGCAGGGTTGTATGCCGCCTCTCGGGTGCGAGATGGATGTCGGGGTGGCGGCTCTGGAAGGTGGTATGTGCGGCCGGCTCTACGGCGAGTCGTGTAGCGGTAGCGGTGGCTACTCTCTTTGGCCATGTGGGTGGCGAGGAGCGGGCGGCGGGGGATCCTGGCGTTGGCGGTGCTTCGGCAGTGGTGGCTCCCAGATCGTGCCTTGGAGGTGTAGCTTGATGGCGTCGGGCGGTCCGTGGTGACAATGGTGTGATGCGAAGGTTTTTCGGGCGAAAGCTTAGCGCTCTGGCGCCAACGCTGGCGATGCATGCGGGTGTCGTAACCCTCTAGGGGCGTCGTTGTGGTTACCTTTCCTGCGTCTGGGCTCCAGGCGAAAGCCCTTGACCGTTTTGGTCTCGACGACGGGGCGTTCTTTTTTTATAAAGAGAATATATTAATTTCGCAAAGATACCAATTACACCCAGCCTCTGCACCAACAAACTGTCATAAACGACATCCAGGATGCACACAGCCTGAAAGAGAAAAAGAAAAAGAAAAGAAAGAAAAGGCCCCGCCACGGTAATCAAATTCTCACAGCAGCAGCCCCACAAACCACCACCAAAGACAACACCAGGAATACAAAAAGGTTATCCAGAAGCGACGCCTCCATGAAAGGAAAAAGTGCACAACCGCCGTTGTCGCCCGATCGAAGATCTTTGGTTTTCACCCTGGACACAGTCTGAGCTATCAAAACAATGTCTTCAGCAAGGCCATTACCAGGCACAACCAGTTAAAGTCGGACCTTAAGTTTTCACCCTGAAATTCAAGACTCAGCACTCGAGGAGCGCTACCAAACTTGAATTCCTCCCGTGCTACCGCCCCCACTAGCCAAAGCTACTCCTGCTAGTCATCAAACACCGGGCTCATAGGTACCATTTCTAAATTGGATCACCGGTCCCCGTGAAGCAAAATCTTCATTGCCTCAAAGTTCCCCTCTGCCAACACTGGTCCTCCAATCTCAACCACCATGACCTTTTCCACCGCAGTGTACTCAATGGAAACCGAGAAGCTCACAAGTCCCATGGTTTTGACAACCAACGGAGCTTCGCGTCGCACCGTCATGAAGCCACAAAGGCATATATGTGTGCGCACGACCGGCTTCCATCCTATCTAGATATCCAGGAGCTTCATACGCCAATCCGAGAAGATCTCTGGTAGAAGATCTGGAACACATCTGATGGCCAGATCGAAGAGGAGCAAACACGCAGAACGCTGCCTTGATGCGAGAAGAACGCAAGGGCCACCACCATTATTCTGAAGACTCACAAGTCCCCACACCGCGAGTCACCACCCAACAGGAACGGTAGTAGAGGAGAGGGCAGCCCAGTTCGCAACTGCATGTCGTCGCCGGCGTGGTCAAGGCCACAACCAGCTTCCCCTACAGCACAAGCTTTGACTGGGCCCCTGTCCCAGATTGGATCTAGCCCAGATTGAGACCCGGTGACCTAGAACGCTCACCACGCAAGCCTAGCTAAGACGGCCACGGTGGCAGCTCACCACCTCCCCCTCGACGCCATTCCACCTGGATCCTCAGGCGCCGGCCAAGACGTCTGCGCCGCCCCATTCCCTCAAACAGCACCCACCCCCTCCAATGTGACGCTACCGAGGAAGAGCACCTTCCCTGCCCACTGTTCGACGGGATGGGTCCGCCACCGCCGGCGGCATCGGCGGCAGCGACGGCAGGAGATCAAGATCGGAGGATTTGCTAGGGATAACGGTGGGGAAAGGCCTTCTGAGCCGCCTGGGAGGGGGCGGCTCGGGAGGGTTCCCTTTTCCAAATGAAGACTTGGTCTGCGTCGTCACCCTCTTGGGGGCGTTGTCATGGAGTTTCGTTACCTCTCGGTTTCGCTCAAATTGCATTGGTGGGAAAGTTTGAATCCTCCTTCGAGGCTCTTTCGGCGCCGACGTTGGGCGTTCTTGGCGGCCTCCTATCGTATACAGGTGATTTTGTCTTCACCTCTGCCTGTCCTCGTTGTACGCTGGCAAGATCGGCGCTCCACGGCCTATAGCGAGAGGGCAGGCGACCCTCTCCGGCGAGAACTTGATGGATGTGGTGTGACTTAGTCCAATGTTTTCGCAAGGAGGCTTTGTCGAGGTGTGGCTACTCCTATTTTTATTTTCTTTATCTTTGATCTGCCTTGTAAGAGGGCTCCCTCACCACTTTGTATCGGTTTGGCCGTGTGGCTTTATTTATAAAGCAGGGCGAAATCCTATTTCGAGGAGGAACTTTAAATCTATCAAACTATATGCATATTGATTCTATGCATAGTTCATCATACCTAGTGCGAGATCATGTGTCCCGAGTAGTCCCACGAAGGCAACTGGTGACCATGTTAGCATAAAGTTTCAAGGTGGCCCACCACAAGGGGTTAAAACCCGAGGTGAGGGCCCAAACGCACTATTTTGGAGTGAAGCCACGCCAAGATCACCGAACGTGGATTCTGCGGGGTGGATGATATATGACGACCCAGATTGGATCGTCAACCATGTGAACGGGGGTTGCCCCCCTTCACCGGACATAGACGCCACGCGACCGCCAACCTCGTCGAGAACATCAACCAGCTAGACTTGTTCAACATCTTCGAGGAGCAAATCAAGGGCATCATTGCCTAGCTCGCCTCGAGGGTTCAGGCAGTCCAACTCTTCCGACACAGTCTTGAGTAGGACCAGGCAAAGTTCCATGACACGTGGAAAAACTTTGCTGACAACGTGACACCAATCAGACTGTCTCAGGGCTACCCAAATTGAGGAAGTCAACTGATACGTCTCAAACGTATCTATAATTTTTGATGTTCCATGCTTGTTTTATAATAATTGCTACATGTTTTATTTGCATTATATATCATTTTTATGCATTTTCTGGGACTAACCTCTTAACAAGATGCCATAGTGCCAGTTCCTGTTTTTTGTTGTCTTTTTGTTTCAGAAAAGCTAGTCAGGAAATATTCTCGGAATTGGACGAAATTTTACGGGGACAATTTTTACGAAGATACGAAGACGGAGACCAAAGCGCAGCCGAGGAGGTAACCCAGGGGGCCCAGACGCCACCTCGGCATGGTAGAAGGTGGGGCCACGCCGGGGGGTCGTCTGGCGCCCTCGGGTGGCCCCCCGCGCCGCCTCTTTGCCTATATATTCCTCTCGACCCGAAAACCCTAAGTATCCGATCAGAAATCCACCAAAAGTTCCATCGTTGCCGTCATCGTCAACCCTAGTTCGGGAGGGTTCTGAAGCTCTTCCCGGCCCTCTGCCGGAGGGGGGATCATCACCGGAGGACTCTACAACGCCATGCCTGCCTCCGGATTGATGCGTGAGTAGTCGCGTGAGTAGTCCACCACGGGATTACGGGTCCATCGCAGTAGCTAGATGGTAGTCTCTTCACTTTGTGCTATCATGTTTAGATATTGTGAGCTACCTAACATGATCAAGATCATCTTTTTGTAATGTTACATGTTGTGTTTGCTGGGATCCGATGAATTGTGAAGTTATGATCAAGCTGTTCATCTATTTATCTGTATGTTATTTATTATCTTGCATGCTCTCCGATGCTAGTGGTTGCTTTGGCCAAATAGTTGTTAGTGTCTCCAATAGGGGGTATTTATGTTAGATAGTGGGTTCATGTCTCCGGTTGTCTGGCTCAAATGACAGAAACGACTAAGGCTCTGGATGTGCAGTTGCCACTAGGGAGAAAACAACTATGCTATGTCTACGTGTCATTTGCATTGTTTATATTACACACTTTGCTTATTACAATTATCTGTTGCTTGCAACTTAATACTTTCAGGAGACACGGATGTTATCCTGGGGGTGGATTATTAGTCATAGATGCAGCTAGCAAGCGGTCTATGTATTTTTCTGTAATGCCCAATTAAATATTACAGTGAACTTATTCTCGTCATAATATGCATTGGCATGCCCTTGCCATTTGTCAATTGTCCTACTGTAATTTGTTTACCCAACATGTATGTTTATCTGTTTTATGGAGAGATACCACTAGTGAACTGTGGACCCCAGTCCTTTCTTTTACACTGATAAAAACACCATTTCCACTATTTCCTACACTCATTTGCTTGCTGGTCATTTTTGCATTTACATTTATTTTACACACCATACGTTTAATCCTTTGTATTCGGCAAGCCAGGGAGATGGACAACCTTCATGTTACGTTGGGACAAAATTGTTTGATTGTGTTGTGTGCAGGTCCACGTTGATCTACAAGCGCCAGAGTAGATTGACACCTTGTTGAAGCTCTTCCAACTCCAACTGGTTCGATTAAACCTTGGTTTTGTAATCAACGGAAAACTTCTACTACGCTGCTTCATACCTTCCTCTTGAGGTTTCCAACGGGCGGTTGTAACCGCATCATCAACTACGGTGAAATATTTGCTCTCATTGCTAGACTTGAATCTATTCGTATCTTGATTGCCTATGAATTTCATTGTAACTTCAAGTTCTATGAAATGGATAGGAAAAGTTTATTTTTTTTAATGGTTCCTAAGTGAATTGGTATATGTTGCACAACCTCCACGATTTGAGAATCCCAATTTTCTAAACTATCTCTACATGCCCCCAAAAGGTACTCTATGGTCTCAAGCAAACTCCCCACGCTATGAATGATCACCTTAAGGAATTTCTTCTAGACTGTGTTTTTGATATTGAGCTTACTAACAGAGTTGATAGAGAATTGTCCGTATGCCAATTATATGTTGATGATATTATCTTTGATTTTAACAATTAAACGTTTAATCTTTCTAAGTTAACAACCGATAAATTTGAGATGTCTATGATGGAGGGAGTTATTCCTTAGTTTTGAAATCAACCAACTGAGACGTGGGAGTTACATCAATCAAGCCAAATATATCAAAGACATGCTACAAAATTCAAGACATCAGACATTCATGTGGCCAAGACTCCAGTGGCAACCAATAATAATCTTAATGTCGGTCCCAAGAGTAAGGAAATTGACTCCAGCTCCCCATGACGTTAGGCATGCGGTTGGACCAGGGGTTGTTTCAGACCCTTCCAAAATATTCCAAAACCTTGGAGACGTTGCGGAACCTTCCGCGACATTTTAGAAACTTTGGATACCTTCCAATACCTTCTACGACACTTTCGGGACCTCCCGAATCACTTTTGAGATCATCTGAATCACTCTCCCCCCTGATCCAATCACAATTTTTTATTTTCTTGTTACGATGATATTCTTCCTCATGCTCAATTTATTTTAACAATTTAAAATTTTCAGACTTATGTTCCAATTAATGTAAATATACATATCTACTCAAATCATCAGTGGACGTTATGAAGTAGTTGAATCCATCGTGCACGCTGATACTCATTGGACCACACATATTTGTGTGTATGTTTACAATAAATCAATAGTTCATTCTGTTTGTCACATGAATGGTGTTTTGGTCAAATTTTCCATCATCCAAGATTCATAATCAAATGACTCCAAAAATCCTTCACTATGGATTTTCTTCATGTGTTTCTTTCCAATCTGACCTAAACGTAAGTGTCACAAATATGTGAATTCAAATTGTGTCTTCAACGTTTAGCTAGTGTTATAGACGTAAGTATCACCATCAATATTAAGTATAAACATCCCATGGACAACAGGTGCATGACCATAAAAGACATTATTCATAAAAATTGAACAACCATTGTTCTCATACTTAAACGAATAACCATCGTTTAGTCAACAAGTTTCTTATATAATGATCTTAGTCATATCCGATGCAAAGTAACAGTTACTAAGTTCTAATATCTATTCCGGTGGTAGATGTAGAGGCAGCATGCCGACGGCGACCACAACAACTTATACTCTGTTCTGGGCATGCATCGTCATCTCATCCTTCTCGCTAATCTTCTACTCCTTTGTACTTATTTGCATCGAATTGCAAATATGAGAAACCGATCTGTATCATAAACTCAAGAATTACATATATAACCAGCAAGGAAACCATTAGTAACATGTATATCACAAATAGCTGAACAGGGTTTCCAGTTTTCTACTTTTTTGTCGAGTACTTTGAACAGTTCCTGTTTCAGTGCACATTCTCCTTTACAAGAAACATTCATTGTTAGGACTGGCACCATCCTTGGACTTCCAAGGCGTCCCAGTCTTACTGGTGCCCTCGGACTTTACCTTCTTGTTGGACTTAGCCTTCTGAACTGAAAAGTTTTGTTCACCATCATCGCATGATTGATGTCCTTCTGATTATCATTTTCAGCAGTTCTTAGCAGGTTGAACAGTTCTCCCAGTGATTTATTCATTCCAGTCATATTGGAATTCAAGATGAATCTACCATAGATAGGTGTGATAAGTGTCAATTCCATGGGGAAGGGGACGCCTAGCGCCTTTGCACATACCCGTGAAGCTAATCACATGTGCACTCATAGCTTCCCTCGGCTATTTTGCATGCCAACATGGTTTCAGATATCTCATACCTTTCAACCCTTTTCTGCTGCTGAAATAAATCTTTCATCTCCCTGATAGTTTCAAAGGGACCCCAATCCTCAAAACATTTTTAAAGTTGGGGTTCCATTGCTACAAGCATGGAACAGTACTAGACAACGATGCAATCATGGCTCCTTGTCTGAGAAACTCTTAGCATCATCAGTTGCATTTTCTGCTGGGAGGCCAAGAGTTGACACCTCTGTGCACCCTGGTTCCAAATGCTTTTTTTAAACCAAAGGCCCAAGCCCAGCTTTATATCATAAAGCAAGTTGGTTCCAAATGCTCTGTAAGTGACTGTTTTGTGGTCGACCGCAGCGGAACAGGGCGGCGGCGGGCGGACGGCCGAGCTCGAGCTCGAGATGGGGTGGGTGGCGGCGAGAGGAGCAGGGCGGCGGGCACTCGAGCTCAAGGTGGGCGGCCGTGGGAGCGGCGGGGTGCCGGTGGGTGGCGGGGGAGAAGAAGGGCGGTGGCGGCAGAGGAGGAACCCTAGCGGCTTGTGTCGCTCGGGAGAGAGAGGAAAAGGAAAAAGAAAGGATTCGCTCGGGAGAGAAGGAAGAAAAGAAACTGACCGGTTCGCTCGAGGCCACGCGGTGGCACTTTGCTGTAAATATGATGTCCAACGGGGGCAAGTAAAAAACGATTTGTTGCACTCGCGGGAAGCCGTCGGTGGGTGCGGGAAGGAGGGGGTACCTGACTTTTCTCCACTGTGAAGAAATCAGAGAAGCTGGCTGCCCGAGGAAACGGCTTAAAATCTAGTTTTTTTGGGTTTATAAGCTTATTTTCACCTAGAAGCTGTCTAGAAGCCCCAAAAGAACTGGGCCTTAGCCTTTTGAACCCTGGTGACACCTCTATGCACCCTGGTTCCAAATGCTCTGTAAGTGACTGTTTGTATTTGCTCGGGTTGCATGATCATGATATCTTATGTGCAGAGCCAACTTGAAGCATCACGGGTTCTGAGAGCCGATAAATTGTAGACCGATACATTCACAACGTTCACACCAACTGACGGTAAAAACATCCTCTCGGCATACTTTCTGGATACTCCTTTTGTTTTAAACGGCATACTGGATACTTGCCTTAATGTAACTCCGCTTTGTTTCTTAAAATAGGCGGCAGGTGCAGTGTCTAGCTGTTTCACTTGTTCTAGCATGTAAAAGACGACCTGTAATGTCGCCGACGAATATGATGCCATTTCTCGTCGGCTCATAATGTCCTTCTTCTTTAGTTTGTGCGCCGCGCATCTGATCTGACGAAAAAGTGTAGGCTGAGATATGCGTTCCGACTCCCATCCCATCTCGTTCACTTCACCAGGAAGCTATACCATTCGCCTATATATAAGCACAGTTCTTTCTCAACTTCGCTTCACTTGAAGTTTGTCATTTGCACAGGTCTACAGGATGCAGACGGACAACAGGGGGCCTGCTGCCGGCCAGGGCAACTCGCCGACCATCTGCAGCCGGCTCCAGAGAGCCTTCCACGCCCGGCCGGCGTTCGGGCCTCTTCTCCGCCTCACAGGCCGCTCCCAGGACGGTGGGGCTGCCACCACTGGGGCAGGGCCTGCCGCGACGCACGGTGGTGCACCGCATCCGGTTCTGCTGCCGGCACATGTGCCGTCGCCATCTCCACCAGGCAAAGCTCACAAAGCTATGGCACCGGTGCCCGCGGTCCCAGGGAAACCGGCTGCTGGCAAGGGAGGTGACAAGCCTGGCAAGGTCCCCGCGACCGCTCCTACTACAGTCAGCGCAACCGCAAACAAGGTCGCTGAGAAGGTGGCAGGGTGGATGCCGGCGCCGGCCAAGGGAGGTGACAAGCCTGGCAAGGCCCCCACGAGCGCTCCTACTACCGTCAGCGCAACTGCAAACAAGGTCGCCGAGAAGGTGGCAGGGTGGATGCCAACGCCGGCCAAGGGAGGTGACAAGCCTGCTGGCAAGGTCCCCGCGAGCGCTCCTACTACCGTGAGCACAACTGCAAGCAGGGTTACCGAGAAGGTGTCAGGGTGGATGCCGGTGCCGGCCCCGCCATCAGCAGTCACGACCGGAAGGCTGACCGCGGACGCCAAAGCCGAGGACAAGGCGCAGCAGACCAAGGGGAAGACCAGGGTGAGCTCCAGGGTACGCAAGGCCTTAGCCTCGTCCACGTCCAAGTAGAGAGAGATGATCATCTGAATGAATGAACAGGCTGCATCAGGAAAGCTGTTATCTGGTTACTGTCTTGTATTTTGTCGTCACTGATTTGAGCTACCATGTGCGTTCTACTGAAACTCCAGGTTTTCTTTCTTGCTGATGTGGATTATATCACTTGGGACATCATCACAAGGCATTCACTGAAATTAATTATTTGATGCTACACATCACATAACAAAATTAACAGTACACCTGCCTCCAAGCTGGAAATCCACTGCCCTATAGTTATAATGTATATTGCATCTATTTTTTACTATTTTCTTTTATGATACTTTCCTTTGACCGACTGCAAAAGCCCCCGAAAAACTCAGCTCTTAGCGGCTTACAGTGATATATACGAGGATGCTGGTTTCTGAGACGTTGTTGACAAGAAATTCATGCAAAAGAGCACACTTATTCGATGGCTCGGAGGGCTTGCGCTTGCATTACAAATTCTCAATTTCCTGAATGATAAGGTCTCGCTCCTCGTCAAGTTCATCTTCGCCTGTAAAATGCAGAAAAATCAGTAATGCTATTTGAACCTGGTCACTTATGGAACCTAAGGTGGAAAGTATAAGGATTCAGGCACAGCACTACCTTTACTTGCAGGAAGATTGTGGAGTAGTTTCAACAATTCTCTGCGATTCTCTCGCAAAGCTTCAACAATACTGCGAGGTTTGTTTGGATTGGCAACAAATACCTGTTCGGCACAGGAAATGGACCCAAGAAAATGGTTAAGAGGAACTTATTATGATAGGGCATACATGTATGTGAACTTAAAATGGTACCTTAAAAACGTGGAAGGCACATATTCTGATATTTTTGCTTGAATCCTACAGAAGATGCCAGTTAGTAGTGACAACTGACACACCTAGAAAAAGATCGGATGTCTACACACATGATATTTTATACATAAGCGCAGACATGGAGAACCTACTCACAAAGGTAAATAATCATTTAATCAACGTTAAGAAAATTTGCAAGATTTACTTCTTAGAAATCAAGCATCTCAAATGTATATTCATGTCTGAATTTTAAGACAACTGCTGGAACCTTCAGATGTAAGAGTATTGTGTTAACCATATGCTTCAGTTTTCACAATGTTGGATTGAGCAAATGTGCAACTACTGTTTGTCATTCATATAGAAATCTTTTTTTTTTCCGAAAACATAAGAGCTGTTTTGTCCAAGCTCAAGAAAGGGCGACACCCAACATTACAACACAACGCCCCTAAGAACTAGGTCCCATAGGGAGCAGCTCCGCTAGCCACTTGGCACCCACCGTTGCCTAATCCCATGCCTCCGCCCGGCCAGTGGAGAAAAACAGGTAGACGTCGGGCTGTGTGGCGTCGAGGATGACCGCTCTTCCAGATCCACCAAACCGTGAGAGGTGCCTTTCCGAGCGGGTTGCAGCCACCCACTCCGTGAAGGTGTCCCAAGCGTACGGAGGTGTAGCGGTGGATCCGATCCAGAATATAGCACCTCGTAGGCTCGTAGCACAGAATCCACGAGAAGGAACAGCCTGTCATGAGGTGCTTCATAGTCTCCTTGGTCTGGTCGCAAAGAACGCAGCAAAGAGCGTGCTGGAGACCCCTCCTCGCTAGCCGATCCAGTGTCCGTCACCTGTCTTGACATGCAAGCCAGAGGAAGAAGTTCACCCAGGGTGGCGCCCAGGACTTCCAGTTTACCATCCAAGAACTTGATCGTACCGATCCTTCAAAAAGAACCATGTAGCAAGACTTGGAAGAATAAAGGGGGCATCCGGCATCACACCAGATGCACATCCCTAACCTTTCTCCAGAGCTCGAAGTATTGCCACATGGCCAGCGGGCTCAAGGCACCCTGAATATCAGCGATCCATCGTCGATCCAGGATGGCTTTATGGACGGATTCATATAGAAATCAATGAAGCAGTTAACTCTCTGGAGTCTAACTTAGGAAAGAATGCTTGTATGAAGTCTGCCACACTGTTATACGGTCAAATCTGTGCAGATACATAGCTTTATAAAGAATGATAATCCTTTATTTGGCAACAGATGCCAATACCAGCTAATGGAATCATTCTGAAATGTGACGATTGCACTGATGAAAAATGAACTCTGAAATAAAAATTTCCATAACAAAGCAGCTTCTACGAGCACAACACGATGGAATGGAATCAAAATCATATCACAGTTTTAGCATAATATCCATAAGATATAACACACTTTTTCTTAGATATGAACATAACAAGAAGCAGAGTAATGAATAACCAAAATAAGCTGAACAGTAAGGTACTGATACCTTCAGTAAACCAATCATAATATTTAGGAAATGAACTTCCTGAATGTATCGCTTCATTATCTTAGAGTTTGAAGCCTCCAACAGAAATTCTGAAAGGAACTGAAAATACAGACAACACTATTACTTTATTTTCCAACTGAAGGATATGATAGCTAGAGCATCTGAAGATAGTCTAACCTTCATTGACTGCCGCCTTGTTACATAATTAGTTGATTTTAAGATCCTCGTGTAGAGTTCAAAGAACTATACAAGATGATACACTGTTAGTGACAAGAGGAATGGAATTATCTGGTATATTAAACTGTTAGTGATCTGGTTCAGCTTTTGATGAGCAGTTTAATTTTTCACATGATTGCAAAATAGTTTTGCATAGGCATCAGGCAAGCAACAATAAAAAATGCAGATCTTTAGGCGTATTCCAATAGTAATATGGCAGAATCAAAGAGGTAATAATCCAACAATGATGGCTTTCGATATATAAACATAACAAAAAGAAATTTATTTCATTCCCTAAAGAAATGGTATTTCATTTATCACATGAATACATAAAATCTTCAGAACAAGACAGTGACCTTCTGGTAATGGGAGCCCAAGAACTCAGAGACAACAGTTTCATGTTTGGTAAGCAAATCCTGCAAACATCTTGTCAAGATCAAGCATTCAATATCTGATAAAGAGTACACAAAGATTAATATGAAAATATGTATTTACCTTGAAAGTGCTTAGAGCATCAGAAGCAATATCGAAATTTGGCAGCTCAACATACTCGAAAAATAACTCAAAGCTATTGGATTCCAATATATATCTGAAAGAGCGCTACAAAATCAAATGTATGCAGAATGAATTAATTAACTTAATTAATTTTTCTGTTTCATAAAATGATGTGCTACTATGGATAATAACTACCACCGTCTACCGCATGAGAGATGAACAAAATCATTCACCGTTGGTACTTGGTGTTAAGGTATGTGAGGGTACAAAACTGTTTAGAAGGCGGCTACGAGGCTAAGAGCTTATTGATAGTGCTGAAAAAGGAGGATATTCTGGTAGATAATGCATTGAAAAAGAAATGGTAAATTTATTATTTTTCATATATTTTGTCCAGAAGAAAGGTGTGACAATGCATGTAACTCCCAGGCATATATACAGGCAAACAACTGTCTGGCCGCAAAACTTTGTCTTTCATAGTAAACACCATCTAGGAAAGTAGTTTCATGCACATTAATACATTATCATATATAGCCAAAGATTCCTGAGGCAGGTCAAACACATCAACTTCGTCATGTAATATTATTTTGTAAGCATGCTTGTTCTGCTACATCTAAGTCGGCAAGGATTTATCTAGAAAAAGTTAGGTGCGGATGTCAAAATAGTGCCAAACAAAAGGATGTCCCAACTGGATGAAAATTTTGAGGCCTTACTTTGCAAGGGTTGGATATTTTATGCATTCTCTCAGCATATTCCCACAGTTCAGTGCAACGTCCAAGTTCTTGTAGCTGTTGCAAGAGTTAATCAATCAAGCTAACAAAGATATAGTGTACAAACATTGTACCAAGCAAGTCTTTCTAAAGATGCTGTCAGAAAATATCTAAATCGCGGTCTGCAAGGCCCGAAGGTGCAGGACTCTTTGGCAACACGCTACTAGTTAAACACCTAATTGACAGTTACAGAAGTCCATACTGATAAGGAAAATCCAGTCAAAACAAATAATGATAAGGAAAAGGAAAAGAAACTAGCTAGGCAGGCAACTAAACAATAGCTTGTAAAATAAGCTCTGTAATCACGATTCATTAATATTCACTGTTCCAACAGAAATAAAGGAGAACTGGATGGCTTACCAACCAACTAGGAAATCTAAAAGCTCCACATGATCTTCGATATACTTCACACAGCAATAATTTTCATCAACCTTCTGCCCGAGCAAAATGCACCAGCAGTTAACCAGATCTTTTCTTACCTGCAATTCAGAGTTAGTGAGTTCAGGAAAAGGTTTTAAAAAAATAGATAAACACGTCAAACCAGTAAATGACATACTCCCCAACCCAACGAAGGCAGATTCTGAACAAACAGGGAAAGCACGTCCTCCTTGCAAATTTCAAGGGCTATTTGCAGGACTTGCTCTTGATTTGGTTCTGCTTTTCCATCACCAGAGAGCACTTGCCGCAAGGATGAGATGTTTTTCTCAACCTCTTCAAGAGCCTAAGAAAGGTGCAAAAAATTAATAATATTTGCATAATCTAATGAACAGCTTAGAGAAAAATGGCTTGTCGAAGCTTTCCAAATCAGCTAAGAATAATAAATTGAGATAAGAACTAATACGATAATGGACATAGATCCACAAAAACCACTAAATACACTTTTTATGAAAAGCTATTACCACCAATCTTACTAATTAGTACACTATATCTTTTGTTTAATGTATGCAACCCTTGTTTCAAAGAAAGTTCCAATCATGACGGATTAGGCCACATTGTCCCGGTAAAATCTAGAAAAGCGCACCAACATAATTTCACCACGAACCACTACTTCTCAGTTACAAAGAAATGAAAGAAACGATCCCCAGCCCAGTTAAAGGCAAGACCAAACGATGATATTTTCATAAGATTAGTCAAACTGGAGACCAATCAAACGTCAAGATCGCAACATTTCACTCTAAATTTCGTGATCCAAGAATAATCTTGAGCAGGCTAGCACGGATGCCCACTTCATCTTGTAGCATAGGAGGGGGCGAGATTAGAAAAGGCGGCGGAGATGGGAGAAAGATTACCCTGGCGCCGGTCTTGGTGGGCAGGGCGAGGAACGAGTCCTTGATGGATCGGACCACCTCCTCCGGCGTCGACGGCCGCATCCGCGAAGCCATCCGGAATAAGAATGCCATCTCTCTCGTTCTGCGGTCGCCTCGCCGGCACCGGAACGGAGTAGTGCTGTATCTGTCGCGGGGTCGGGGCTGTTGCGGTGCGGTGGCCCTTCCTTTCTTGGCAGCCCGTAGCCTTTGCTTTTTAACCCCTCTCTTTATTTGTTACATCTCTTTTGCTTCTTTTTAGGGGCGAAACTGGAGTTAGAACTTAGACGCGCTCAAATAATATCTTCTTGTAGAGAAAAACACACAACAACTTCATTTTCTTAAGGGAAAAAACACAACAACTTTAGCGGAAATCCATATAGGGTCATGGGTGCACCCACTGCTCAAAAACCCATTTTCAAAATGTCAAAGAATTCAAAATAAAAATTTCTGATCTACTTCAATACATTTTATGGTAGCACAAAACAATCCGCGAAGAAAAGACATTTTTGTGACATGTGCAAAAAAGACAAATTCGGACGCTCCAAAATGACTTTGTACGAGACATTTTTTGTCTTTCTTGCACAGGTCACAAAATATCTTTCCTCAGCGAAACGTTGTATATCCGATTTTTTTTGTAATTTTTGGACATTTTGACAAGTTTTTTAAAATAAATTACACAACGGGTGCATGTGCACCCGTGACCTGAAACATCGTGTCCCAACTTTAGATAGTACTTTAGCTTGTTTATCAACGCCACTTGGAGTGATTTTACACGTTAGACAGTAATCCTCAAGATCTCTTTTTTAAGTGGTAATCCTTGTAATCTCTAATAATTTTATTTTAGGCCTTAAAACTGGCTTATAGAATGGGAAGGCCACGCCATGGCCGCGACAAGCATCAAAGTGAAAATCCGACAACCCATCAACAACGACATGCTACTCTTACACTAGAATAAAGAGAATAAACTATTCAATATTTACAAATTGTCAAATATGAACAAATGTATTTATGATTTATAAGTTGCAAAATATATGAAATATTTAAATTATTTCTTTGTGTTTGAAGTCTGAATTTTGAAAGAATGGATTCAAAAATTTGATATGCCATGTTTTTAGATTGTGAAATTTCTGAAACATTTTCCTAATTGTGAAAATATTGTAAATGAAAATGAAAATACATTGAAGGGTGTGAAACCTTATCAATTAACTAATATATTAAGGTGACTAAATAAACCATGAAAGTACAATTTCTGATTTAATTGGATCTCTTAGCCTTAAATGTTCCTACTTAGGAGTAACATTAGTGGTGGTCTCTTCTTGTACTAACAAAATGTCCTATTTTAACAATTGCACTGAATCATATATCTCTCAGATTTTATGAGGCCCATATACTATTGATTTTTCTAATGTGCTTTATCCACTTCCAAAAATAGGTGGAGAATCAAAGATATTTTGTGTTTTAAAAAAGGAAAATTCTAATTATGTGTTCCAAATTGTGAAATATGAGAAAAACTAATTTATAAACTATGAAATATTGTAATTTTTCCTACATATCTCCAAGAATTTTGGAAGGATCGATGCATAATATTTTAATCTGTCATGTATTTAAATTGTGAAACTTCAAACAAAAATTCATAATTGTGAAATTATTGCTACTAAAAATGGAAATACATTGAACTGTCTCAAACATTCGTTGTGTTAATTGTTCATAGCTAACATTAATTGGTGGTCCCTTGTTGTACTAACAAAATGGATAAATTCCTTGTTGTACTAACAAAATGGATAAATTAGTGTTAATTGTTCGTACTTAACAGTAATTTATGGTCCCTTGTTGTTCTAACAAGAATGTAAGTGAAAGTCAAAATTGTAACAATTGTAATGAAGGATATATCTCTGAGAATTTATGTGACCCATTTAATATTGGTTGTTCTAATGTGATTCATCCCGCTTCCAAAAAAAGTGCTGAATCATGTATAGTTTGTGGTTTCTAAAAGGGTAATTTGTGAAATTGTGAAATGTGATCACACATAAATTTGTGAAATATAGGAAACATTGAGATATTTTTGTGTATATGAAATCTTAAATTCGAAAAGATGGATGCAAAATTTTGAATCTTACAAGCTTTTAGGTTATGACATCTGAAAAAACATTTTTGTAATTGTGGAAATATTGAAATATTGTACATAAAATAGTACATTTTAATGTACGAAATAAGTACAAATACGATTAAATACAACGGCAAATCCAACCAGGACTGGCAACATGTCAGCATCTGCCATCATCATATCATCTGCTCCCGAGCTCCCGTCCGCTTTGGCACCGTGGTATCTCTCATTGTATGAACCATTTTATTGTCGACTCTAGACGATCAGTGCTGAAAAGGTCGACTTTTTATAGTTCGTGACGGGACAAGTGCACCGTGGTGACCTTTCTCCGCCCCTTGGAGAGAGACCTCAGGGTCTTCGCACAGTTGCTTGAGTACTTTGGGTTGGTTTCAGGGCAGCGAGCGAACTTGGAAAAGTGCTCGGTGCACCTCATCCACTGTGGAGAGCCAGAGGCTGCATTGGTGGTGCGAGAGCTGCACAACCCGTTGTTGCCGTTTCCGTTACGCTACCTGGGGCTCCCGTTCTCCCTAAGGACGCTGACGGATGCGCAGCTCCAGTACCTTGTGGATAGTATGGGCAACCACCTCCCGAAGTGGCGTGCTGGGCTGCTCAACCGTGGAGGCCAGCTTGAACTTGTCAAAACCACCCTCTCAGCGGTGTCCATTTTTGCCATGATGTCTCTCGACCTGTCAGTGAAGACCCTGGTGGCCATTGAGAAGATCATCAGGGGTTTCCTCTGGGCTGGGCGCAAGGAAGCCCGTGGAGGCCACTGCCTTGTGGCGTGGGAGAGAGCTTGCATGCCCAAGCATCTGGAGGGTCTTGGGATTCCTAACCTGAGACTTATGAACCACGCTCTTAGGGCTAGATGGTTGTGGCTCAGCAGGACGGACGGCTCCAAGCCCTGGAGCGAGTTCAACATCCAGGTTCCCCGTGTGGTCCGACAGTTGTTTGAGGTAGCCACCACTTCGGTTGTGGGTGATGGGGCCTCCACTTTCTTCTGGACTGACAGGTGGCTGCCTGGTGCGCGAGTGAGGGAGCTGGCACCGAACCTGATCCTGAAGGTGCCCAGGAGCGCCTGTTCCTCACGCAGAGTCAGGGATGGGCTCGCCGGTGGATGGCTAGACGACATCCCGCCGGACCTAGACGCTCGAGAGATAGGTGAGCTGCTGTCCTTGGCAGACAGTGTGGCGGATTTCGCCCTGACAGAGGGGGTCGAGGACGAGTTCAGGTGGAGCTGGGAGGGAAACCACAAGTACTCAGCACGCTCAGCTTATAGAGCGTTCTTTGAAGGCAAGGTTGGGTTGGCTGGGGCACAACAGATTTGGTGCTCCCGTGCTCCAAACAAATGCAAGTTCTTCCTCTAGCTGGCTCTGAAGAACAGATGTTGGACTGCAGACCGATTAGGGCGTAGAGGGTTGCCAAGGCCAGCCTCCTGCCCGTTGTGTAATCAAGAGGAGGAAGACATAGACCACCTCCTTCTTGGTTGTGTACTCTCTCGAGAGGTTTGGCACTCTTTCCTGAGCAGGTGGGGTAGAGCGGCCTGGGTTCCTGCACATGATGCTCACCTTGTGGATTGGTTACCGTCCAAGGCTCCGGGAGGCAACGACGAGAGAGACCTGTGGACGGCGATCACCTTGATCTGCTGGTGCCTTTGGAGGCATAGGAACGGTGTGGTCTTCGAGGGTCACAGACCATCAGTGGAGACAGCCATCAGGATGGTTTAGGCAGAGGCTGGCCTGTGGCGGGCAGCAAGGATGTTCAGGGGTAGCCTAGGACCCGTAGATAGATGGAGGGTTGGCGAGTGATCCTTTTCCTTTTACTGTGGTGGAGTGGCGTTTTTGGCGCATGTGACTAAACGCGTTGTAACCGGCCGCTTGGCCTCCCCTTCTTGGAACCGATACGTCTGCTTGAACGTATCCTTAAAATGAACAATGGCCGCATTTGCTTCTGTATGTTCTGTCCTTGTATAAACATAAGCTGATATATACACAGTAGTATACATATTCTTGAGCATGAATTTTCTGACCTCCCACCATGCACACTAATCTTTACAAATTACAGCATGACCTATACAAAAACGGCGAAGAGCAGAAAATAAAAAAGAACCACCCAAGGGAGATAACCAAGAAGAAAGCAAACATAATTTTTGCACCCTCCTCCCAAATCAAGACCCCAAGAAACAGCACCAATCGACCAATATTCTCTTCTTCTACCACCCTTTCTTCAATCGTGTTGCGTGCATATTTTAACCCACGTAGTGACAGGAAGAGATGCATGCACGTACATCTGTGGTTTAATTTCCGTTTTCGCTTTGCATGCACGAACTGATTAGTACGCTCTTCTGGTATATGGCTTAGGTGCTGCTAGCTCACTCTTCGAGCACGGGCGAAGTTGGCCGGTAGAGGTCGTAGGGCGCCCAGAGGTAATCGACGGAGCACGGCCGCCGGGCGTCGAGCCGGTGCCACGGCTTTCCCTTGCCGCTCCAGTGCAGCAGGCTGATGGGCCCCGGGTGCAGGCCCCGGCACCGGCCCTTGACGTTGTCGCCGCCGAGCCCGTGCTGGTTCCACCGGTGGTCCACGCCCTGGATGTCCCCGGCCAGCACCAGCAGGAACGGCGGCAGCGAGCCGAGGTGGTAGATCCTCTTCTGCTTCTGCACGGCCATCCACCATTCTACCTTCCTCGTGTACCCGCCGGTGCGCCACCGGTCCACGTCCATCACCATCACGCCCGTGTTGAAGTAGCACGGGCGCCGCCCCTGGAACGTCCCGCTGAGATCCGGGTCACTCCAGAAAGCGTCCGTGAAGTAGGTGGTGAAGTTGGCGTGGCAGTACTCGGGCGCGCCCACGACGTGACCGGCGAGGTCGACGGAGAAGAGCGTGCGGATGTCGTCGACGACGATCACGTCGGAGTCGAGGTAGATGACCCGGCGCACGTCGGGGGGCAGCGTGTCGGCGAGGTAGATGCGCGCGTAGTTGAGCGGCTGGTCGAGCGCGTGGCGGATGGAGCGGGAGATGCGGCCGCGGACGCGCGACGGGTCGAAGCGGTACACGCGGAGGTCGAGGTACGGGAAGGTGGCGCGCAGCATGGCGATGAGTTCACCGTCCATCCGGGCGGCGAGGAAGTGGAACACGACGTTCTCCGGGCACGCCGTGTGCTGGAGGATGGAGAGCACGCCGGCCATGGTGCCGCGCAGGTAGTTGGCGTCCAGCGTCATGGCGACGTTCACCTTGTCGCCGCCGGCGCACTCGGCGCCGTTGCGGAAGGCGGGCGCCTCGCGAAACGTAGGGACGGAGTCAGACGGCTGCCGGATCATCATGGCGGCCGCGTCGACACGGATGCCAGCCACCACGGCCGCCGCGCCTCCGAGCAGGACGAGGAGCGCGAAGACGACGACGCAGCCGGCTGGAGGCATCGTGTGTGTCCGGCCGGCAGAGCGCACGGGCAAGACAATTGAAAGATCGTGCGTTGGGTGGCCGAGTGGTTGCCGCCGGCAAGGTAAGCCAGTGGCGACAACAGCGGCTGCACGGAAGAGGGCAAGGTGGAGGTGGCCACCCTGGTCCCTGGCAACGGTAGGGACGGGTTTAGGAAGGGAGGGGGGCCACCATCAAAACGGTGGGCAAAGGAGAGTGTAAGGTGAATAGGGGAAGGGACAAACATGGTGGCAATGCATGGAGGCCGCTGGGCGGCTGGGAGGGAAGGTAGGACGGACAATGGCACAATAAGATGGCTCCGCTGCCTATAATTGGACTATTTGCACGCTTTTCGTGTTGACATGGAGTTAATATGGTTTGGCTTTGAGTTGACTCCAAATTAATTCTTTGCCAATTGCTTCTCTGTCTGATAGAAAGGGAGGTACGGCAGCTTTCAAGCTTAATTGTCCGAAAATCAGCAAAAGATATCCAAGGATGGAGTCGCAAATAAAGACATTAAAGAAATTTGGGGAGTGGCGAATAAAGACATGAAAGAAATTTGGGGAGCAGCGAATAAAGGAATGCACCATGAGCAACTTAGACCAGCTAAACCCAACATAGCCATCTCAAGCCTCACAGCTAGTAATCGACCATATTAACCAAACCAGTTCATCTTCTACATTTGATGGGAGAGTTAGCAACAACTTCTCTATCAAAACAGACAAGGTAAGCAAAAGGTATCAAGAAAAGATAACAAGCTATCTTTAGCTAAGCTGTGATTTGTCTATCAATATCATGCGAATTTGGTACACGTGAGGCAAAAAAAAAGGATAAACATCCACATAAAAGTTGTCCCTTCGGCAGGGTAAAATTTCGCTTCGTACAGATATCATCTTCCAAGTAGTAAAACTTCAGGGCATTAGAACAACGGGATCCCTCCACCAGCATATTCAACCTCCTGCCAGAGAAAAAAATCAAATCAGTTTGAGCATACATCAGAAACCAACATGTTATTCGGCTTGCATCTTTTACTGGGTGAGGTATTTCGCCCAGAGACAAAAAGGTGCAAGAATTTGCGGAAATGGATTAAATATGACTCACCACAAAAGCAGTCTTAACAAGTTACAGCGGTACATGGGAGCATTTCAATATTCATTGTTGGACCTAACAAAACCTTCATTTTGGCTAACTATAGTCGATAGTTTGGGACAATTATAATGCAGCTCTCCATTACTGCAAAAGCGCACATCAATGTTTTGATGCATTTGAGGCGAAATGTGTTTGACGAAAGGCAGTAAGGCAGTAGTGTCTATCTTGCACATATATAGTTTAAACAAATGTTTATTTCACATAGATATCAACAGAGCCAAAAGATCTACCAGTTCCCAAAATCCTGTTTTGCTGGTGATGATCATAATTTGGTAAATAAACCAGTTATGGGAAGAGATATTTAATGCTGTTTTGCAAGTTATAACATATTTTCGGATAAGTTTCATGTAAATTATACGGAGGGTCCAGGCTGGAGGAGGATGGATACATTGGCAGCTAATTTTATTCTCAACCATGGGTAGAGGAGGCAAATGTGTGGCCTGCCCACAGGCAGGTCCTCAGATTGTTTTTCCCGTAAAGTCAAACCAAACCAAACTTTTGTTTTCTTAACCTTATTCCAAACCACCAAAATCGACCCGGTTGGAAAATCCATGCTATGTAAGTTGTAACCCATTTCAAACCCACTGCATTAGCAGGCCTAATAATGTGGCAAACAGAAAATCTCACTGTCATTCGAAGAAAGCATGTTCTACTGAGATGCGCTGAGATGGAATGATGGATGTTTTAAGCCAGTTCACAATGTTCCATCTGGCTATTATACACAACTGAACTTGCTACAAGCAACTAGTTTTAAAAACACTAGTTAGCACCGGCCGAGAGGTAACAAAGAAGTAATAACTAATGTGCATACTTAATCAAAAGTCACAATTAACAAAAATATGTCATTGAGAAGCAACAAATAATTTAGGTGGTATCGGTAACATACCCGAGCAGGAGATAGTGAAGATACCCAATCTGATGCATTTGTTGGAAGAAGACCCAACGTGTTGAGCTGTAGAAGAGGATAATCAAGTCTCTGAAGTTTTTATAGAAATACGTGCAGACTTTGGCTTAACCTATTATTATAACTAACCTTCCATACACCCAAACCCATAGCAGCCAAGTTGAGAGCAATGAAGAGCAACTTAGGTGCAAGCGTATCCACCCTTGGGTCCTTAAATGGTTCAAAAACTGCAAAAGAAGTGCAGAATTAAAAAAAGGAAAGAATAATACTTATTAAGACAATCCTGAATTTCATGGTCAATAATGTAACAACATTATCATTAGCGCATATCAAGAACATGTGACAACCATGGAAGCATATATTTCTTGTATCCAAGAGAATTAGACAGGACGGAGCCACGAGGATTTAAGAAAATACAATTGTTATTTCCCGTTTACTGTATCAAGAGAAACGAGGATGTTTATTTAGTTTCAGTAGTAACTTATGTTCAATTTTCAACGGGACATACTAACCACTTGGTAAATATATCGCCATGCTAGAACAAATGGTTACCAAGTACCAACACATAGTGAAAGGTAACCCCCAACCAAAAAAATGTGTTGGAACATAACATATGATGTACCCTGTACATTCGTTCAAGCACATTTGGGTTGCTATGCATGGTCAATGCACGTTCACAAACACATTATTCAGTGGGATGCAAGTTGAACTATAGAGCTATAAAGCCATCTGAATTCCCATGACTAATAATAGAAACTAGGACAACTTCTTGTACTGAATAGACATTACTACTTAAACATGTGCATATGGATTACTCAAGTCTCGAAGTTCAAACAGTCACAAGCTGATACTAGCAAATCCTTCTTTTAGGGGGCACATCATAATAAACAGTGAGTTTATATGATAGACAAACTGATGTCTGAGAAAAAAAAGAGTTGCTACAAGAAAACTTTTGGGTCATGTAACAACATGAGTACATGACCATAGTTAACAGGATCAGGGTTAATGCCAAAATCAACAACCCAGGACACGCAAGATTCGATGTTGGGACAGCACCAGTTCACCGATCAAGGTGAAGACATACGACAGAGCGAGTTAACATTAGCCGGTCCGTTACACCTCATCGTCACTAGCTACCGCCACATCTGTCCATTGGTGTTGCCGCTGGGATAACCACTTGCCGAAGCCACCGCTGCTCGCACATCAGCAGTAACAAGAATAATACTATATCTTCATTTTCCCTCCTCTCGGCCCTATCTACCTTGATTGTTGACACGGTGCCGTCCAGACAGCAAACATAGATAGACCGAAAAGTGACTTAGGCCGTAGTTGATAACGTCAACCCAATCCTGGTATCTACGACATACGTACATGTGTAGCCTTGATATAAATTCTTTAATGCGGTCACAGTGACATTTGTTACCACTCATTTTTTTACTAAACTCGAGATGTGCATAGCACTGTGGGCATCTAGGTTCCCTTGAGAAGTGTAGCGGTCGCTCATTTAGTTGAATTGATTAGTTGCTTGCATGCGATGGTGTATTGTGCATCAAGAAGTCCTTTGGGAGCACCGAGCATGCATGCACTTAGTTTGAAAATGCAGGAGCTAATGAGAGTAGTGAGTCGAAGAGGTTGTGTGTGTACATATTAATCCATCCAGAATTGTTTAGACGGAACCGAAAAAATAAGAACAGGCTAAGTTGAACAAAAAGAATCGAGGAGTCCTTTGGGAGTACGCATGCATCTAGTTAAACATGGAGGAGTTAATGAAAGTAGATAGCCAAAGAGGTTGTGTGTCTACTCTATAAATCCATTCTCATGACCAGTTTGTTCAGAGAGGAATAAAAAGAACAAGAAATGGCCAAGTTGATCCAAAAGAATTTTGGTTGTGTCTTAAGTGCTCTTCTTCTTACACATGCGAAACCATGTCGCGATCTCTCCTAGGGTAGGGTGTACAATACACCTGTAGGAGAGTGGGAGGGTGCAAGATGATAGAGAAGGAAGGTGGATGGAGCAAGTCCAACAAGAACAGCACCCTATCTCTGGTATTCATCGTCTTGACCCAGTTCGGTGTAATAATTCAAAATGTGAGAAATAAGAACTGCACCTAAGGTAACATCTGTTGTGTGAGGGGTATAACTTAGCCTTCTTTCATAATTAGAACCTGCCTAAACTAAATGTTACTTGTATTTTCAGACACATAAGCACCCGGTGATCAACTGTTACAAATACTTTAGCTCGAACACGTATCAGGGAGCCAATGAAATGTTTATCAGAACATGAAAAATCCAAATAACTAGCCATACTTGTTTTTACCAGAATATCCAGCCAGACTAGGCAAAGGCAATATTGTTCACTACTCACAAGCATATCCTCTACCTTTGGTCTTCCTAGCATTAACCACAAAAACGTTTGCAACTTCCAATACAAGGAAAAGAACATACTAAATCATAAGTGCCCGAACAAAGGGACCTAAAGTAGTACAGTTAGAGATTCCTTCAGCTGAGCTAGCAATCCATACCGAAAAGCCAGTTGGCTCGAGATAGTACCTTTCCCGACAGATCGGAGTGCGTTCAAGGGCTGCCACAGAGCAGAGAAGACGATACCGATGCTGAACAGGTGGACGGTGCTCCCGGCCATCCACATCATGAAACCCATCATCATCAGGTTCTTGAAGGGCGACTGCGCCACCTCCCACGCTTTCTGCTCAAACACCAATACCACAGAAACTTCAGTTAACACTCCCCAAAACCTAGAGATTCGCATGCAAGTGAGCTTGGGGGAATCGCCTAGATACGAAGCATCAAGATCCGGTTCCTCCTCAGTTGTTAATAAGCTAGACCTAGACAACTCATCGATTCACACTGAATTGGTACAGTTCCGGAAGTATCTGGACCCTGGATCTATCTCTACTAGGATGTGCATCGGGAGATCGAGCGAACCTGCCCCTTCCAGGTGGCCTCGGCCTCCTTGCGCTGCCGTGCGGTGGCGGCGTCGTCCTGCGAGCCAAGGAAAACAGCACGTGAATTCCACGATCCGAGCGAGGGAAAGAGCAGTTGGAGAAGAGAGGACAAGGAAGAGGGTACCGCTTCGGGGGCGGATCTGGTGAAGCCGGGCGGGTCGGGGAAGGCGGAGGAGGAGGAGGATGCGTCGTGGAGCTCCACTGCCCAGCGGCGAGCGAGGCCCTTGCCCTTCTCCATCGCCGGCGGCCGCTGCTGCTGAGGGATCTGCTTTGGTTCCAGAGTTTTGGACTATCGGCGTGGATGCGAGACGGCAGCGTCCACCTCCCAACTTGCAACGAACACGAGTGGAGGTGGAGCGGTCAATTTTGAGATAGGTCCTTCGTACAATCCTGTATTCAGGTATTGGTCCTGCGTTGGGGCGAAGATTATTATTTTGGGCCTGGCCGAGTTTGGACCTCACTTTTGCACTTTTTTTTTCTCTTTGAGACAATGGACTTCACTTGCAAATCCTAATATCTCCTGCAACTCTAGACATTTTAGGCCCGAAGCAAGATCTGGCTTTCATCGCTCCCCTTCCCTCCGATTGCCGTTCTGGCATCATGAGGGAGGGGAGCCTTGATTCGTGGGTGTTTAGTTCTAGGTTTTTCTAACTTTTCGAGACTCCGATACTGATGGTGCTAGTATGAATAATGGTTTCTCGGCCCGTGTTCCCGCTTGTCCGAGGTGTTGCTGACACAGGCGAAAAGCTTGTGGAGTCCAACCTGTTGGAGCAACATGGATCCGACGTTGCGTCTTGGCGTGGCGGCGGGGATGGCTTGCTCTTGGAGTGCGACAGTGTTTACAGATATGGATTTATGGAAGACAGTGGAGGATCTGGCCACCTAAAGGGTGAGGTGGGGATGGGTTGCTCTGTCAAAAAAAGAGGAGGGGTGGCGTTGGCCCCGGATCCGGCGTTGAAGAGGGTCGGAGGACTCCTCCAACTGATACCTTTTATCGGGCTAGATCCATTCTTACGGGGCGGTGTATTGCGACTTGTTAACGCCTCCTGGACAGGGGTTTTTTCAACGTCAAGTTGTGGACCAGCTGTTGGTGCTCCTCTTCTCCGGGGACGGCGAAGGATTTTGGGTGCTTGATAACTGCGGTGAGGACGATATGCAGCATTATAACCGCTTGTATCATCCTAGTTTTATGTTACTTGTGTGCGTATCAAATATGTATCCTAACTATTATTATAATTACAATGCCTACGGTGTACATCGTAAAAAAAAGTTCTGGCCCATGCCCTGTAATCTTCCTCTCGCCGCGCACCGTTTAGATTGGAAAAGGTTCAAAACAAACCATAAAATTAAACTTATCAAAGCTAAATTAAACTCTGAATTTTCAATTTTGGAAATTAACACTCTGAGCTATCAAATCTTGTTCTATTTTCAACCTAGATCTCTTTGGCGCATGAAAAAAAATCCTAAATTGAATGATTAGTTGCACTCACGGACAAAGAAGACCCAACTGTAATATACATTCCATCTCCGATCCTTCTAATCCCGAGTCAACAAAGCACCTCTCATCCCGAGCACCATTGGCGGCGCATGCCCCCGTCCAGAGCAGCAGCAGCCACGGCGATGGCCCCTTTATCGAGCTACTTGCCGCCCTTGGTTCCCGCTGCCCATCGCCGCTACTTGCCCTTGTTTCTTGCTGTCACTGTTCCCCGTTTTGAGCTGCTGCATCGTCAATGTCTTTTCTGTCCCTCACTCCCTTGTCCCCCTGCAAAAAAATTGTGAATCGGCAGAGGTGCACACATGAGAACCATGAGAGCGAGCACACGTTCTTCTGAAGCTTCTGGAGGCGCTCGACAGTAGAGACCGCCGCAGCTGGCGATGCCGTCCGAGCATGTCGATCCCCGTGCCGCCTCTTTCCTCTCTTTCTTACACCAGCACCGCCATATCACGCCTGGCCACTTCATATTCCCTTGCGCGGGTTTTCGGCAAGCCACGCGGGACTCTGCACAGGCTGCTCCATTCCGGCGTGTGATGCTACTCCTAGAGCTGGCCGTACTCGACCAAGACACGCGCAAGTAGGGCGGCGAGCCTGGCTAGCATTGTCGTGGGCAGCAGTCGGCGATGACTAGCAGGGCTGAGGCACAAGCGGTCGCAATTGCAACGTCTGCGGTGTGCTGAATGTGAGAGATCTAGGAAGGGGATAGATATGACATGCGGGTCCAAATCGTTAGCGAGAGAAAGTGAGAGTAGCATGTTATCTCGATCGAGATTGTATTATTCCCGGTGTGTCAAACAGATTTAGGGTCCGAAATATGATTGACAAGTTTAGAGTGCTAATTTCAGGATAAAAAAAAAGTTCAGGATTCGATTATCTTTCGTCTACAACTGCGGCCGTTCGGATTTAAAGTTTTAAACACTGAACTCGAGGCTCTGGCGCTCTGCGGCAAAATCTACGATAACCCCCCAGTTCATGTGGGGTCCGGCCCCACATGTCAGTGACACAAGGAGGGCATATGATAGAAGGCGCGCGAACTAGGGGGTTATCATCAATTGCCCCGGCGCTCTGCAACTCACTCTGACCACGCGCCCCCACCTTCTCGCGTCGCCCGTCTCCTTCTCTCCGGCGACGAAAAATCCTGGGAGATCACAGCTGGCCCAATCACCCCTCCGCATTCCTCCCCCTATCCTCCTCCCGGCGCTCCCGCCTTGGCCCACCCACCCCTTATCCTCCTCCCGGCCACCATCGGCCAAACCCATCTCTCTCTTGTCTAGTGTTCACCACGCTACCCAAGTTGTTCCGAAGCTCATCGCTTCCAAGAGAGAGACCAACGCAACGGCTCGGCCATGGAGGACCTCCTGCTGCGCCACGCCAGCCACGGCCGGCTCTCGAGGCCAGCGGCGCCCCGCCGCCTCCACGTCGCTGCCGTCGCCCTAAGGTCCAGGCCGAGCAGCAGCCTCGCCGTCCCGGGGTTCCCGCCCGCGACGGCGCCGGCACCGGCGCCTGCGCTGGAGCACGTGCTACCATCACCTCCCGTGGCCGCGGACGCCGCGGCCGTCCTGCTGGAGTTGGGCGTGCCACAGGAGGATCTCCGGCGCGCGGCCGGGATGTGCCCGGAGCTCATGTCCGTGCCCGTCGAGACCATCACCGCCGCGCTGCGGTTCCTGACGGACGAGGCCGGGGTGCCCGCCGAGGAGCTGCCGCGCGTGCTGCGGCGGCGCCCGCGCCTGCTCGTCTCCCCCGTCGCCGCGCGGCTCCGGCCGACGCTCTACTTCCTCCGGGCGCTCGGCGTGCCCGACCTCCACCGCCGCGCCGACCTGCTCTCCTTCTCCGTCGAGGACAAGCTGCTCCCGCGGATCGAGTTCCTCGAGTCGCTCGGCCTCCCCTCCCGCGCCGCGCGCTCCATGGCGCGCCGCTTCCCGGCGCTCTTCTACTACAGCATCGACGCCAACATGCGGCCTAAGGCGGAGTACCTCCTGGGCGTCATGGGCCGGGACGCCGACGAGCTCTTCGAATTCCCGGAGTTTTTCTCGTACGCGCTCGACACGCGCATCGCCGCGCGCCACGAGGCCTGCGCCGCGCGCGGTGTCAGGATGCCGCTGCCGGCCATGCTCCGGCCCGGGGACCACAAGTTCGACGCCTGCCTCGCGGGCTGCGTCGGGTCCACGCCGCCACGCCGGCGCTCGCCCCTCTGGCACGCCTACTGGGTGGACGGCGATGGCGCCGGGGTAGGCGAGGTGGTGGAGAAGGCAAGGCGTGACGACGCGAGCGCGGCATCATACCGCCATGTGCATTAGTAGTTCGAGTAGTGGATGATCTTGGCTGTGTAAGCTGTGCATAAACTACATGTGATCTGTAAGTATGATACCGTCCGGTTGGACTCTCTTGTTTTTTTTTTTTTTGTGAGGATACATCTGGTGATTACAGCAAGTAGGCAGAAAAGACCACCACAAAGATAGAAAATACAAACAGGTCTTTCTGCATCGATGTCGCTGGCGAAGAGGCCGTGCCGATGACGCGCCGCCGCCGCAACTTCCCAGAAACCTTGGAACGGAAGAAGCCCCCTAGCGGACGGGAAGTCGTCGAACCTCGAACCCCGAAGAGCCTCCACCCTACTCCATCGGCAGCATCGCTTGCATCACCACCATCTGCATCGAAGTCATCAACCGGATCCGCCGCAAGAAGATCCGGAGGGGGGAGCCCCGCACACGGCGATCCCAGAGGACCGCGAGCGCGAGGAAGGGGGCGGCGCTCCGCCGTGGAACTCCAAGGAGCTTCACCGCCGGAGAGGACGAGCACCACCTGCAAACACAACACCGGCCAAGCCACCACCTCCATGACGACGCCGGCTGGGGCCCTACTGCTACCTACACTATGTACACGCCGGGATCCGGCGATTCCCCACCCTTGTAACATCCCAAATTTTGGAACTAAGAAAAACTTAGTTTTGCAAGACCAAAATTCAGAACCAACAAAAACTTTTTGAAATGTTTCACTAATGGTTGTGGATTCCTTCCCATTGCTATGTCTGACCTTGTGAGACTTGATGTTGAAGTTGTTTGACCACTAAATATTAACCTAACAACCCAACCTAAGTAAATATATTAAACTTTGGTGATCATGTTATGACAAGAATATCTTCCATATATCTTTACCATTCTTATTTTGGCCAAAGTCCATTTCAATGATGCTTGGTTTAGCAACAACCAAAACATCCATTATTGAGAAAGTAAAAGTGATTTCCAAAATTATGTGTTCCCAAAAATATGGAGATCTATATGTTATCTCCTATCTATATTTCAACCTTGATATTTTGCATGTGTATGCAACTCCCATTTTATACACTCTTATTTCCACTCCATTTGAAAATAACACTAGTGGGAAATATATTACCCCACATATTTCTCTTTATCAAATCTTTTGAAAACTATTAAGTTATGAGTTGAGATATTCTTTAAAACATCATCTTGTCATAATTAAGTGTGATCATTTCTACAAGATAGTATTGTTAATTATGGAAATGGTGGTATGATTTATTCTTGTGGTTTGAATTGTGTGGTCTTGATTGTGTTGTTGATATTGTTGTGCTGTTGATATTGTTGTGTTATTGATATTGTGTGTTTGTTGCTTGTGAGGATAATTCCTCAGTTGTGTTTAATACTAAAATTAGAACACACTTGGCAGCAAATTGGGAGGGTGACTTGAATAAAAACAAACCCTCTAAAATTATTCACACCCCAGGTTAAAATCCTAAATTTAGGGAAATGAACTTATTAAAATTCCCTCTCTGACCATTCCTCTATTTTATGAAAACAATTATAACTTTTCCTTATTCTAGGGATGAGATGAAATAATAATCATTTCAACTCCATCTCACTCCCTCCTCAAGTAATTATACTTTTCAATTTTAAACAAAACCCTCAAAGTATTTAACAAAAAGAAATTAAGATCATGATAAAGAAATAATCTTAATAAATTATTCCTCCCTATTTCTCTATTTTCTTTCAAACCAATATTTTCTCCATGAAAATATAACTTAATTGAAGTTACAATATTTGTCAAGAAAGTTCCAAAAGTTCAAAACAATACTTTATCACTTGCTTTAAAAGTAGTAAAGGAGTATCAAATACTATTTAATAAAGATACCAAAAATAACATACTTAAAACCCTATGAACAAATATGGGTCAAAACATTTTATTTTCAAACACCAATTTCCGTGGAGCTTCTACATGTATATGGGAGGCTACCTAAATTTTCTCAAATTTTTATAAATGCTTAAGTGCCCCAAATAAATCCCCAAAAACCTACTGGTTTTAAAAAGGAAACAAAAGAAAACAGAAAAGGACTAAATTGTAAATGGGAATAGTTTTTCCAGGGGGCTTTTTGCAAGAACATCATCATCTTCCTCCCCGCACGGCACGCCGCCGTGTTCTTCGCGGCCGTGTCGCGCCGCCCGGGCCCCTCCCCTCCTCTGCCCTGCGAGGAGAGCACCGCTCCGCTCTCAACCCCTCTCCTCCGCGGCCGTGCCCAGCTTCCTCGCTGCCCCCAGTTCGCCAGACCGTGCGGCCAACACCGTCCACGCCATGCCGCGGTGCTCCTCGCTCTCGCATCGCACCGCACCGGACCCTCTCCTCTCCTCTCCTCTGCGAAGTAGATAAAAACACCACCGAGGCTCCTCTGCCCTCACTCCCTCACCTCCTTGCCTGCTCCCTCCCTCCCCTCTCATTTCTTTCTCGCACCCAAAACCTCGCCGCCATGGTTGAGCTTGCCGCCGTCGATTGAAGCATCCCCGAGCCAAACCAAAACCACCAGAAGCTCCGCCGTGCAGTCCTCTCCCTCCTCGTCCAAGGAATCGAGCTGAGACGCCTCCGTGTTCGAGATCGTCATCATCTTCTTCCGCACCGGCCGACGCTCCGCCGCGACCTCGCCGTCGTTCCCGTCCACCTCCGACCCTTCTGAGCTCACGCGCGCATCAAGGGTGAGCACACAAACCTCCTGGGCAGACCCATTGTTCCTCTGTTGCCGTAGATCGCCGTAGCGTAGTAGGCCGTGTTCCACCGCCGTAGGCCGCCGCAAGTCGAGGATGTTTCCGGCGTCTCCGGTGACCTTCAGGTAGCGGCGCCGCCGTAGATAGGCTCGCCGTGTCCGCGCCTTTCGAGTGCGCCCCGTAGCTCGCCTCCGCGCACTCCGTAGCCTCGTTTCCGTGCTCGACGCCGGTGGTCACCGCCGCCGTGCGCCACGGTCGTGTTTTCAACGCAGTCAAACAAGGTCGTGGGCCTCTGCGCTGACGTGGAATGCCAGCGTGGCCTTGGGCCCACAGGTCAGCGGGTGTGGCTAGCCCACACCCGGGTGAAAAACGTTTCGGCTAGATTTCTCTGAAGAATAAAAGAAAAGGCAGAAAATGCTTTAAACTTCAAAAATCCATATCTTTTTAAATACTTATCCAAAAATTGCAAATGAGATATCAAAATGCTCAGGAGAAATAACTTTACCTCATAACATCATTTGCATGTCGAACTAAATACTGGAAATAACTTTTTCTGGCACTTTAATAAAAGGGCAAATATAAACTAATTTTGTAAAATCCATAACTTATTTAATATTAATCCAAATAATGCCAATCCAATTTTGTTAGCTTAGCATTGTGATCACCTAGCTCCCCTAATTTTGGTAGAATTAATTAAGCATTATTAATTAATTAAGCATTAAATTAAAAATTAGAAAACCTTTCCGGACAAAATCAATTGTAGAAAATTAATGGTTAATCCAAATGAGTTAGGACCAATTTTGTTAGATCACATTTAGTTAAGGTTAATTACCACTAAAAGGATTTAATTTTTGAATAACATTAACTTGAGTTGTGGCAAAAACTTGATTAATAACTTACTGGATTAAAACAATTATGTGGGGAGTTTAATAACTCCAAATGAATCAAATCAAATTTTGTTGTCCTCTACACATCAGTAGCTCTCTGTAGAAATTTAGTTTGTATTTTTGTGACCACCAGAACTCAAGTTATACAATTAAACATACATCACTAATTTCTGCCATATTTAAGACATAATTGAATGATAGTTAATTCAATTAAATTGAAACCCAATTGTGTTGCTTTGTGTGTGCAGTAGCTATTTATAGCATTTAAGATTGTTAGTTCGTGATGCTTGATTGAGTAGTACAGTGATTGTTGGTATTGCTTGTTTGACGTTTAGACGAGAACGTTGCCGGAACATACGAGGAGAGGGAATACTTTGAACAACAGGAACAAGACACCAAGAACTTTGTTGAGCAAGGCAAGCTACTTCTCTGAGCTTGCATCTGTATACATCTATTTTGGTTCACATGTTTTACTTATAAAGGGCATAAGTGATTTATGTGGTGTATGCCACTAAAGTTATGATTTTGAAAACCCTTTTCACAAAATACAAGTATATTATTTTGACACCCTATATGGAAATATTAGATGGAAATTCTTTCTCAAACTATAGGATGGGAAAATGGAGAATGGTGATGTTTATGAAAAATGCACATTGTGTCCTTGTACTTACGTCGACCAGCCGATACCCTGTGCGACCACATTTACCCACATATGGGAAAGGGCGTAGTCATATAGTTTGCTCATATTAGTATGGGATGCCTCAACAACGGGGATGACCCCGTTCCATGAGGGGATGGTCTGAGGACCTACCCCCTGACCCGGGTCCTCTAAAGAGAAGAACGCCTGAGGGCAACGCCTGAGGACTGATATGAATTGGAGATAGAGGATTTGTAGGGCCATTAAAATTCGCCGGGCAGAACTACGAGTCCTCACACTTAGATTCCGACGGGCTGGGTTAAGTGTGTTGGAAAGTTTCGTAGCGGTAGGGTCCTATACTAGCATGAGCAAAGGACATGCTATGGTCGGTGACTCAACTTCGCATACACCTTGTATGGCGGGACGTGGCTGACACGATGAGTTGCCGGATGGATGTGGGAAAAGCGTGCTACCTCTGCAGAGGGTAAAACTATTCGAATAGCCGAGTCCTCGGATATGGACAGTTGGGAGGCCCTACCTTGACCTATGTGCAAGTTTTGCCAAGTTTTGAGATTTGAAAATAAAATGGAGATGTGTTGTATCTGCAACTCTACCGAAGGGCTGGTATGAGGTTGCTGGAGAATGATTTGACCATGAAGGGCTATGGTCGAAAAAGGAGGAGTTTTGGAGAAATAAACCAAATGGTGATTTTTCAGGAAAAAGTTTTAAAAGAGACTTCTTACCCAGAGAGATTTATGGGAAAAAGTTCTAAAGCCTTCTTTCCTTTTCCAAATAAAGTTATAGGAATTTCAAACAAAGGTTTATTAAACGAAAGTCTATCCTTCTCTTTTTCAAGGATGTAGAGTTTTCAAAGCAAAGAAAGTTTTTATTTAAACAATAAAAAGAGTAATGCATGCTCATTTCGGGGGTAGTTTGCGAGTACATTCAAATGTACTCATATTGGTTTCGTCCCTGGCTATTGTCTTAGCCAGATTTTGAAGATGAACAGTCGAAGAAGAAGACTTCACTGACGTCAATGCGAGCTAGGGCGCTTCCCAGTCAGCTGCCTGTAGGTTTTGGCAAATGACTTGGGCTCCACGTTGTTTGATAATTTCCGCTGCAAGTACCTGTTAAGGTTACAACTTCAATCAAGTAAGTATATTCATTCGGTATTTGTGGGTGTTCTGTGATGCCGATTCGAGTTATGTGCAACAACAGACTGATCATGGGATTGTTGCAGGAAACATAACGAGTATCTCGGATAGCTAATCCGGGTCCTCACAACCCTCCCGTCGCCGGAGCGGCCGCCGAAGGGTGGGGAAACACGCGAATCGCTGATACGTCCATTTTGCATCACTATTTTATATCATAATTTGTCATTATCTATCCTTATATTTCATATTAATACATGATACTTATGTTATTTTGCCTTATTTTGCATGTTTGATGATTATTGGGAATTATCCTTCCGGAGTCAGGTTTCTGCTGGAAAAAGCGTCGTCAAGTCAGCATATCAGCGGAACTCCAAAAATCACGAAACCAATTCTGGGGGTCTTATAATGTCAGATGCCGGAGGCAGCCAAAAGGAGGCAGCCAGGTGGGCCAGGTGGGCCCCACGCCACACCTGGGCGCGGCTGGCCTGTGGGCCGCGCCCAGCTATGGCGTGGCCACCTGGGTCCACCCCCCAGGTTGCCTCTTCGCGTATATCTGCCTCCCGAAAACCTAAGCACGGGGGGTACGTCCACGAAATATTCCGCCGCCTCCACGGGACGGAAACCACCGAGAGAGAAAGAGCTCTCTGGCAGGGAGATCCTGCCGGGGAAATTCCCTCCCGGAGAGGGGAAATCATCGCCATCGTCATCGTCATCACGCTGGACTTCATCGGGATCATCATCACCACCATCCACTGCGCCATCACCATCATCTCCACCGACTCCACATCCATCTTGCTGTAACATCTAGGGCTGTACCTTGTCTAGTTCATTGGGGAGACTCTCCCGGTGTTGATTACTCCTTGTTATTGATGCTATTGAGTTTGTTTGGTGGATTAGTGTTCATGTCCAGATTGTTATTCATTGCCATATCATCTCTGATCATGATCCATATGATGTCTTGTGAGTAGTTTGTAGTTCTTGAGGACATGGGGAAGTCATGTTGTTAGTAGTGAAATAATGCTGCGTTAATATTTAATGGTTTGATATTTAAGTTGTGGTGTCATTCTTCTAGTGGTGTCATGTGAACGTCGACTACATGACACTTCACCTTTATGGGCCTAGGGGAATGCATCGTGTACCTAGCTTGCTAGTTGAGGGGTTGCCGGAGTGACAGAAACCTGAACCCCCGTTAGTAAGATAGTGCACGAGGGAGCGTAGGGTCTCAGAGTTTAAAGCTGTGGTTAGATTTATCTTAATTACTTTTCTGCATTCGCGGATGCTTGCAGGGGGTATAATCACAAGTGCGTATTAGTCCTAGGAAGGGCGGTGCGTTAGCATAGATTCACCCACACAACACTTATCAAAACAATGAAGATTAACCAGTTGCACGAAGCGAAAGCACTTGACGAAATTCCCATGTGTCCTCAGGAACATTTGTCTCTTATAAGTAACACACTCGGCTTGTCCTTTGCACTCAAAAGGATTGGGCCACTCGCTGCATTTGTTGCCGCGCTCGTTTATTTACTTGCACTGTTTTTACCTGCTGTTTCGAATACTACTGAAAACCTGTCTGCTAGCTTTTACAGTGAATTCTTGATCAAAACTACTTGCCAGCACCTTCTGCTCCTCGTTGGGTTCGACACTCTTATTTATCGAAAGTACTGCGATACACCCCCTATACTTGTGGGTCATCAAGACTATTTTCTGGCGCCGTTGCCGGGGAGTGAAGCGCTATTGGTAAGGAAATTATTTACTGTAATGACTGTTATGGAGTCAAATCCATTTGGTTCGCTGTTTGGGAGGACTACTACCACTGCTACGGTAGTAGATGATCCTCCATCTGCTGAGATTGTTCCATTTAAAATACCTACGAAAATTGTTGGACGTATTATGGATAACCGCTATGATGGAACTGTTCATCCTGGTAATCATTTGCTTTATATACATGAACTATGCGGTTTGTTCAAGTGTGCAGGTATTTCGATGGACATTATTAAAAGGAAATTATTTACTCTGTCGCTGGATGGCAGAGCTGCTGAATGGTATAGTCTGCTGAAGAATGGTCCTTCATTGAGCTGGGCTGAAATTGTCCCTCTCTTTTATTACAAGTTTTATCCTCCAAGTGAGATTCATAAGGATCGGAATTCTATATTCACTTTTTGGCCTTATGAGGGAGAAAGTATTGCCCAAGCTTGGGGGAGATTGAAATTATTAATGCTCAAATGCCCTGTTCATGGGATTCCAAGTAATATTGTCATCAATAACTTTTATGCAAGACTTTCCTATCATGATAAAGATTTATTGGACACTTCTTGTTCTTGGTCATTCACTCGTATGAAGGATGAAGATAAATGGGATCTTCTTGATCGTATCCAGGAAAATACTGAAGGATGGGAGAACGACAAAGGTAGGGAGTCAGGTATAAATTATGATTTCGAATGCATTAAATCCTTTATGGAGACTGATAGTTTTCGTAATTTTAATGCTACTTATGGTCTTGATTCTCAAGTTGTTGTTAATTACTTTAAGGCCTTTGCCTCGTATCTCGATATTCCTAGACAAGGTTGGGAAAAGTATCATGAACCTTATGAAGATAATGCTAATTTTGCTCTTGCTAAAAATGTTGAAGTTCAAACTGTTGATCGCATTATACCAGAACCCTATATTGAAAAAATACCTTTTCCTGTTAAAGTAAAAGAACACTCTATTTTGGCTAGTGTGGTTAGCAAAAGTGAACGTAAACCTAGGGAACCTGATGAGCAAATTAGTGTAGAACATGAAGTAGCTATGGTTAAGGAACTTGTAACTGAAAATGTAGAAGGAGGTCATATTGTGTTTTGTGAAGAAGCTTCTAACATGGTTACACATCCTAAAAGAGCTCGAAAGCCTAGTGTTCCTGTGCTTTCTGTTAAAATAGGTGAGCATTGTTATTATGGTCTCTGTGATATTGGTGCTAGTTCCAGCGCTATCCCTTATGCTCTCTACAAGGAAATCAGGAAGGAAATTGATCCTTGCGAATTGGAAGATATTGATGTGGTTATTCAGCTTGCTAATAGGGAAACTATCTGTCCAGTTGGCATTGTCAGAGATGTTGAAGTTTTATGTGGTAAGACTAAATACCCTGCTGATTTCTTAGTTCTCGGTTCTGCTGCTAGTGACTCTTGTCCTATTATTTTTGGTAGACCTTTCCTGAATACTTGTGGTGCTATTATTGACTGTCAAAAAGAGAAAAATTTACTAGATTCGATGGAGAGTCTTATGAGTTTAATTTTTCAAAATTTGCTAAGAATCATTATGAACCTGAAATGCCTAATGAGAACTTTCAAGTTGAACAGCTTGCTTCTATTGCTGTTGGTCCTAACAATGCTTTGCAGCAATTTTTGGAAGACCACGAAAGTGAAGTTTTTGCAGAAGAAAGAAGGGAGATTGACGACATCTTTCTGCGTCAACCTCAAATGCTTAGGCATGATTTACCTGTGGAGGACCTGGGAATTGCGCCCCCTCCTAAAGAAGACCCTGTTTTTGATCTTAAGCCTTTACCTGATAATCTTAAGTATGTTCATATTGATGATAAGAAAATATATCCTGTTATTATTAGTTCTAAACTTTCAGGAGATGAAGAAGCAAAATTATTGCAAGTTCTGAAGAAACATAGAGGCGCAATGGGCTATACTCTTGATGATTTAAAAGGGATTTCTCCTGCTATATGTCAGCATGCTATTAATATTGAGCCTGATGCCAAGCCTGTTGTTGAGCATCAACGTCGTTTAATTCCTAAGATGAAGGAAGTGGTAAGAAATGAGGTATTAAAACTTCTTGAAGCAGGTATAATTTATCCTATTGCTGATAGTAGATGGGTTAGTCCTGTTCATTGTGTTCCTAAGAAAGGAGGAATAACTGTTGTGCCTAATGAAAATGATGAGCTTATTCCTCAGAGAGTTGTAGTTGGTTATAGAATGTGCATTGATTTTCGTAAGGTCAATAAGGTTACTAAGAAAGATCATTATCCTTTGCCTTTTATTGATCAGATGTTAGAAAGGTTGTCTAAGAAAACTCATTTTTGTTTCCTTGATGGTTATTCTGGTTTTTCCCAAATAGCTGTTAGAAAGGAAGATCAGGAGAAAACCACTTTTACCTGTCCTTATGGTACTTATGCTTATAGACGTATGCCTTTTGGTTTATGTAATGCTCCTGCTACTTTTCAGAGATGCATGTCTGCTATTTTTCACGGTTTTTGTGAAGAAATTGTGGAAGTCTTCATGGACGATTTCTCCGTCTATGGAACTTCTTTTGATAACTGTTTGCACAATCTTGACAAAGTTTTGCAGAGATGTGAAGAAACCAATCTTGTTCTTAATTGGGAGAAATGCCATTTTATGGTTAATGAAGGCATTGTTCTTGGGCATAAAATTTCTGAAAGAGGTATTGAAGTTGATAGAGCTAAAGTGGAAGCAATTGAGAAAATGCCATGCCCCCGAGATGTGAAAGGTATTCGTAGTGTTCTTGGTCATGCTGGTTTTTATAGAAGGTTTATTAAAGATTTCTCTAAAATTTCAAAGCCACTTACCAATCTTCTTCAAAAGGATGTTCCATTTGTTTTTGATGACGAGTGTAAAGAGGCATTCGAAATTTTGAAGAAGGCTTTAATAACTGCTCCTATTGTTCAACCACCAGACTGGACTTTACCATTTGAAATTATGTGTGATGCTAGTGATTTTGCTGTAGGTGCTGTTTTAGGACAGCGAGTAGATAAAAAGTTAAATGTTATTCATTATGCTAGTAAGACTCTTGATGCAGCTCAAAAGAATTATGCTACTACTGAGAAGGAATTTTTAGCAGTAGTGTTTGCTTGTGATAAGTTTAGACCTTATATTGTTGATTCTAAGGTAACTATTCATACTGATCATGCTGCTATTAAATACCTTATGGATAAGAAGGATGCTAAGCCTAGACTTATTAGATGGGTTCTCCTGTTACAAGAGTTCGATTTGCATATTGTTGATAGAAAAGGTGCTGAAAATCCTGTTGCTGATAATCTGTCTAGATTAGAAAATATAATGCATGATCCTATTCCTGTTGATGACAATTTTCGAAATGAGCAGTTGGCTTCTATAAAGGTAAATTCGAATGATTGTCCCTGGTATGCTGATTATGCTAACTTTATTGTTGCCAAGTATTTGCCTCCAACTTTTACTTATCAGCAAAGGAGGAAATTCTTCTGTGACTTGAGGCATTATTTTTGGGATGACCCACATTTATATAGAGAAGGAGTTGATGGTATTATGAGAAGATGTGTTCCAGAGCATGAGCAGAAGGAAATATTGGATAAATGCCATGGTAGTGCTTATGGAGGACATCACGCCGGAGATAGAACTGCACAAAAGGTTCTACAATCAGGTTTTTATTGGCCTACTCTTTTTAAAGATGCAAGAAAATTTGTTTTGACCTGTGATCAATGTCAGAGAGTTGGGAATATTAGTAGACGTAATGAGATGCCTATGAATTATTCTCTTGTTATTGAACCTTTTGATTGTTGGGGATTTGACTTTATGGGTCCTTTTCCCGCTTCAGATGGTTATACTCATATTCTAGTTGCTGTTGATTATGTTACTAAGTGGGTAGAGGCTATACCAACCTCTAGTGCTGATGGTAAGACTTCCTTAAAAATGCTTAAGGATGTTATTTTCTCGAGGTTTGGTGTGCCTAGATATCTCATGACTGATGGTGGTTCACACTTTATTCATGGTGGTTTTAGAAAAACTCTTGCTAAATATGGTGTCAATCACAGAATTGCTTCACCGTATCATCCTCAAACTAGTGGTCAAGTAGAGTTATCAAATAGAGAAATTAAGTTGATTTTGCAAAAGACTGTCAATAGGTCTAGAAAGAATTGGGCTAGAAAGCTTAATGATGCTTTGTGGGCTTATAGAACAGCATATAAAAATCCTATGGGCATGTCTCCTTATAAAATGGTTTATGGAAAAGCTTGTCATTTACCTCTAGAATTAGAACACAAGGCCTATTGGGCAATCAAAGAGCTTAATAGAGATTTCAAATTAGCTGGTGAGAAAAGGTTGCTAGAGTTAAGCTCTCTAGATGAATGGAGAAGTGAAGCATATGAAAATGCTAAACTTTTCAAAGAGAAAGTTAAGAGATGGCATGACAAGAGAATTTTAAAAAGAGAATTTTGCATAGGTGATAAAGTTTTATTGTATAGGTCTCGTCTCAGATTTTTTGCAGGAAAATTACTCTCAAAATGGGAAGGACCTTACATTGTGGAAGAAGTTTATCGTTCTGGTGCAATAAAAATTAATTCACTTGACGGTGACAAACCTCAAGTTGTTAATGGGCAGAGACTTAAACATTATATTTCTGGAGAATCTTATAATGAAAATGTTGATATTATTCAAATGGTATCTCCGGAGGAATTTATTAAAACTCAGAAACAGGAAACTGCAGAGTCTGATTTGAAGTAGGTATGAATTTCGGTAAGAAAAAGTCCGCGTTTTACTTCGAAACTTTTATATTAGTTATTTTATACAATTTTGGAAATATCAAGACGAATAAGTGCCGGAGGAGGTGCCCGAGGGCACCACGCCACAGCAGGGCGCGGGCCCCACCTGGGCCGCGCCCAGCTATGGCGTGGTCGCCTCGGAGACCCCCTCCGACTCCGCTTCGCCCTGTGCTTTCCTTTTCACGCGTTATTTTCTGCTATATATTTACCCGGATCTCCCGAGGTCCGTATCTCGTGTTTTCGTCGCGTTTGTTTTCGAGCTGTTTCTGCCAGGGTTGTAGAAGTCTAGAGCACCATGGTCGCCTCCAACAACCCTGACAAGGAGGGCCTGAAGAAAGATCTGAAAGACCAAGATGCTGAGGAGGAGAAGGAGAAGACTGAAGCTGTCGGTGAAGAAGAGGAAGATCCAAGTCCTATTCCCACCGCTACCGTTGCAAGCATCGGAGTGGTGCAGAACAAGCCCAGGGCCAGGCAGGGCGCGAGGATGAGCACTGGTGGGAGAGTTCCTCGTCGCTTCCTAGCTCCAAGAACACTTCCTTCAGATACCAAAAGGCCTTTTCACACTCTCATCCATAAGTATCCCTTTGAAAAAGTTCCAGAATCAGAATTGCCCAGTAGCTGGGATATGGATCGTTCTGACCATGCAGGAAAAGGGAGCTCCAAAGCTGAAGAGAAGTGGGGTAACAACTCCAAAAGCTGGGATTCACCCTCTGACAGGATGATGAACCGCATTGAGCAGAATTCAGAGCTTGTCCGCACCCTCATTGGTAGAGTTGATGAGTTAATGGAGCTTGCCGAGAAGCTCATTAGAGGGGCGCCACCACCATCACCGCCAAGGGAGTAATTCACCATGGGTAACAACACACTCCCAGCTTGTTTCAAGCTTGGGGGGGTGTTTTCAGTATCACCATCTTTATCTTTATCTTTATCTTTATATTTTTGCTTAGTACCATGAGTAGAGAAGTTATCATATGAGATAGTTTGCAATGTGGAGTATCACTCCTTAGTTGGTTATCGTTGTATCCGTTGGTGTGAGGTTTATTGTGATGGAATATTAATGAGAAGCTTTATCTTTACTTTCTGCACACTTTATTTTAGCCAGCAAGTCCTTTGTCATATGCTGATCTTGTTACATTAGTATTGGCATCACTTTGGGTGCAGCAAGTAAATTTAGTTGGTTGTGGCAAACTTAGACTGGTCAGTAGTATCAATACTTTTTACACTTAAGTAGAAAAGAGGGAACTGGTTGCAATAACATTATCCCTATTGTTTTCCTCTTTGTTGGCCAATGAGTTTATTATTCTTGAATTAAAGTGTTTTGTGCCCACAAAGTAGATAGCATGGTTGTTCTATTAGATCTATAAGTGTTTGTCTCTCTCAATTCTTGTGCTTGCTACTAAACCTTGCTAGCCTAAAACCTTGTACTGAGAGGAGATACTTCTCGTGCATCCAAAACCCTGAACCAAAGCACTCCATTCGTGTCCACCATAACTACCTATCATGTAGTGTTCGCACTACTCCAAGTACATTTTCTCGTGTGCTACCTTTAACTATTCAAAACTATTATTATATCCCTTTTTGTGTCACTGTTCACCAAGCTCATAAGGACGTGGTAGCAGATGTGTCATCTTCCATGCTAACTGATTTACAAGGATTGGCAGCTTCATCTGCTTCTCCACCTTTTATTTTGCATTAAAAGAGCTGGTTAGTCCACCCTATAAATAAATAAATAAATAAATAGACACTCCTCCACGGTGATTGTTGGTCGGCAACCGAGGATTCGGTCAAGCCATGGTTTGTGGAAAGAAATGGTTGGGAGGAGTGTCATCAATAAGTGCTTGTTACAAGTGCAGTTCTATAAACTCTCGGAACCGCTCTAAAAGTTAATTAGTATGGAAGATGACAAGGATTCTACCACTGATTTGTTGACCAATAGCATACACCTCTCAAAGCAATATTTTTACACTCTCTATGCCTTCGGGAACTAAAAAGCTCTAGCACACGTTTTAATCCCTGCTTCCCTCTGCGAAGGGCCTATCATTTATTTATTGTTGAGTCAGTAAACCTATTCCCTCTATCCCGAGCAAGCACTCGAATTGTTATAGATACAATCATTTATAGTTCATAATATTTCCTATCATGTTTTGTCTACTTTGCTTGAGCACATGAAGTTTTATCTTTGAGAATATGACTTTGACAGTTTTCTTTGGAATGTGAAAGGAACAGTGATGATTGAGCAACTCTATTTCTGCAATATAGCTCTAGTATAAAGACTCTTCTTGAAAGATAAGTTAGAATGTTGATTGTTCTCTGACCAAGAACACAGTTTGCCACATCCAATTGGTTTGCTTAATGTACCTTTATTTGTGGTTGTTCCATTACTTGTTCCAAGTTAAGTAGAATGTAGAGACTGCTGTTTAAAATGACTTGTTTAGCTGAGTAAATACTGATGCTTCTTGTCCGTATTCTTTATTATCGACACTTCACTCCATAAACATGTGGACTTGTTTACTGAGCTCAGTTTTCGCTTGGGGACAAGCGAGTCTAAGCTTGGGGGGAGTTGATACGTCCATTTTGCATCACTATTTTATATCATAATTTGTCATTATCTATCCTTATATTTCATATTAATACATGATACTTATGTTATTTTGCCTTATTTTGCATGTTTGATGATTATTGGGAATTATCCTTCCGGAGTCAGGTTTCTGCTGGAAAAAGCGTCGTCAAGTCAGCATATCAGCGGAACTCCAAAAATCACGAAACCAATTCTGGGGGTCTTATAATGTCAGATGCCGGAGGCAGCCAAAAGGAGGCAGCCAGGTGGGCCAGGTGGGCCCCACGCCACACCTGGGCGCGGCTGGCCTGTGGGCCGCGCCCAGCTATGGCGTGGCCACCTGGGTCCACCCCCCAGGTTGCCTCTTCGCGTATATCTGCCTCCCGAAAACCTAAGCACGGGGGGTACGTCCACGAAATATTCCGCCGCCTCCACGGGACGGAAACCACCGAGAGAGAAAGAGCTCTCTGGCAGGGAGATCCTGCCGGGGAAATTCCCTCCCGGAGAGGGGAAATCATCGCCATCGTCATCGTCATCACGCTGGACTTCATCGGGATCATCATCACCACATCCACTGCGCCATCACCATCATCTCCACCGACTCCACATCCATCTTGCTGTAACATCTAGGGCTGTACCTTGTCTAGTTCATTGGGGAGACTCTCCCGGTGTTGATTACTCCTTGTTATTGATGCTATTGAGTTTGTTTGGTGGATTAGTGTTCATGTCCAGATTGTTATTCATTGCCATATCATCTCTGATCATGATCCATATGATGTCTTGTGAGTAGTTTGTAGTTCTTGAGGACATGGGGAAGTCATGTTGTTAGTAGTGAAATAATGCTGCGTTAATATTTAATGGTTTGATATTTAAGTTGTGGTGTCATTCTTCTAGTGGTGTCATGTGAACGTCGACTACATGACACTTCACCTTTATGGGCCTAGGGGAATGCATCGTGTACCTAGCTTGCTAGTTGAGGGGTTGCCGGAGTGACAGAAACCTGAACCCCCGTTAGTAAGATAGTGCACGAGGGAGCGTAGGGTCTCAGAGTTTAAAGCTGTGGTTAGATTTATCTTAATTACTTTTCTGCATTCGCGGATGCTTGCAGGGGGTATAATCACAAGTGCGTATTAGTCCTAGGAAGGGCGGTGCGTTAGCATAGATTCACCCACACAACACTTATCAAAACAATGAAGATTAACCAGTTGCACGAAGCGAAAGCACTTGACGAAATTCCCATGTGTCCTCAGGAACATTTGTCTCTTATAAGTAACACACTCGGCTTGTCCTTTGCACTCAAAAGGATTGGGCCACTCGCTGCATTTGTTGCCGCGCTCGTTTATTTACTTGCACTGTTTTTACCTGCTGTTTCGAATACTACTGAAAACCTGTCTGCTAGCTTTTACAGTGAATTCTTGATCAAAACTACTTGCCAGCACCTTCTGCTCCTCGTTGGGTTCGACACTCTTATTTATCGAAAGTACTGCGATACACCCCCTATACTTGTGGGTCATCAATCGCCGGCGGCGAGGTGGGAGCAGAAGGAGTTCTCAAAAGTCGCCTCTCTCTACTGTGCGGGAGGAGGGGAACGGTCCAAGGTCCGTTCTTATGTAGCGAGTGCGCATTGGTTGGACTCTCTTGTTAATCAATCAATCACCAAGGGAAGGTCTTATAGTTCGTACTTGTACATCTAGGTTGTAGTAGTGCATTTTGTTCGATCAGCATTAGCTTTAGTACACTATAAAATTAAATCTAGCTGAATTCTCGAAAAGAAAGTACCCCAATCCAAGGGTTTCATCTGGGGAAACTTTGCTCCTTTGAAAAGACCATGATCTCCACCTGGCTACTTGTCCAGTCAAGTGTTGCTAGTTCACAAATCTCGGCCTTACTATTTTTTTCTTTCTAATAAATGGGTATCCGGCCTCTGCATCGTGATGATGCACACATCCGTTTTATATTAAAAAGGATGAAGTGTCAAAGTATGCAAATCAAGTTATTACAATCATGGGTCGGCCAAAGTGACAACATGAACCAGCCAACAAAAAAGCACGCAGTGACTAAGACTACACATTTTGAAGCCTTCTAATGTGCCGCCACCCCCTGGTTGAAAATAGCTCGTAGGACCGCCATTAACCGGGAGCATCATAATGCATGAGGGAACATTGGTCCTGTGGCAAAAGGAAGGACCACATATGAATCCCGTAGACCGCTCGGTGAACAACCTGCAAAAAATGAGCATCTCTAGTTTTTTTAAAGACCACATCGTTACGACAATTCCAAATTGCCCAAAGAAAAGTACAAGTTCCAATACGAATTCACGCTTTAGTTGTTTTATCTACCCATCTAACCAATGCCCAAACATATTAGCTACACTAGTTGGTGAGGAAATGCTGAAAGTAAAGCGAATCAATCTCCAAATATCCCTACTAAACGGACAGGAAACAAATAAGTGCTCAACCGGTTCATCTGATTGACAAAAAACACATTTTTTACACCCTGCCCAATTTCTTTTTATAACATTATCTTTTGTAAGCAGAACTTTTCGATGAAGAAACCACATAAAGATTTTGATTTTCAAAGGAACTTTCAACTTCCAAAGGCATTTGCGCAAAAAAGGGGTACATGCATTAAGTCCAAGTACATGGAGCTTACTGTGAACTTATTGGCTGTAGTCAATTTCCATTGAAAAAGATCATCCTCTCCGGATAATGTTGCACTCATAAGTCTCTCTACCAGTTTAAGCCATGAAGTCCTCTTATCACCGGTCAAAGTCCTCCGAAATTCAATATTTAGGCCTCCTTTGATTCAAAGGATTGTCTAAGGATTTCTATAGGATTTAGCCCCTGTGGATTTTTTCCTTCCGTGCACGTATGATTCAAGGGATTGCAACCCGTAGGAACTAATCCCGTAGGAAGTTGGTAGCTTGTTTTCACAGGAAAACAAACATGAGCCTCGACCTCATGTAAAATTCCTGCGGAGAATTCCTGTGTGCGTAGGATCCGGTTTGTCAAGACATTTCATTCCTTTGCACTTCCTATTCCTTTGATGTTTCTACCCTATGAATCAAAGGAGGCCTTAGAGGATTGTGGGCCAGCACTTGTGCTACAGTAACATTTTTATGGCGCACAATGTTAAACAACGAAGGAATCCAGAGCAAGAGCAAGAATCGAACCAACATTTCGAACTGAGTTAACAAAGAAAAAATAAGGTGTTTACCTTATGCTCTATCTGCAGCTGACGGTGTCCCACATCATCTTTGAGAGTGTGCTCGCGCGTCGATTCTAGGCGGCAATTAGTGGTCGTTTCCCCAATGACGCTGATGTCGTCCTACACTCTTGTTGAAAGGAAAGAGATGATCATCTAGATGGGTGAAAAGATTTCTACAAAGTTTCAACCTATGCGGATAAATAGAGTGAGCCGAACACTTAAGTGAAACAAGCTACATGATGCAATAAGGTACTTCAAACATGAAGGTTATCACAGATGTAGAAACACTAATTAGAGTTTCTACATTTGTAATGAAAGAGTTCAGATAAAAATAACTGAGGCACAGACAGATGAATTGTAAACTGGTGTTCTATTACTTGGGAGCTAACTACGTCTCTAGTGGAGATGTAGAATACCACGCTGGTGCAAAACCTTTTCTTCTCTTAAGCTAGTGTTTTGTTTTTATTTTTCTGGTTGAGTCATGCTTGTTTGACTCCTCCAGCTTCCCCTCCTTTGTTCACCCATGTAAACTGCTGATCTATGTCTTAATTATATAAAATAACTGTAGGGGCTTCCCCTACGGTAGCACGGTCTAAAAAAAAAGAATACCACGACGGATACCTGAACGACACGAAGGCTTGTGTATCTTCTCCTTTAGCCTCCCCGACGAAATTAGGAGCTCAAACACGGTGGTAGAATTTTTCTGACCAAATTCCACAACACTGGAGCCTCCGTGCAACCCTAGCCGCGGGAGAATTGCGGTTTGGCTTGGTGGAAATATGTGGTGAGATCTCCTCTTTCTTTTACCCAAAAGAATTTCTGCTTGGTCAAGAGAAATGGGAGATCTCCTACTTTTGAAGTTTCAACAGTGAAGATGAGAGAGACTATGAGAAACAAAGGATATTTAGTTTAAGGTAACTGTGTTAGGGTAGAAGATGTGGGATTATAAATGGAAGCCCATATTTCTTCCTGTTATGCATGTTTTCACAACATCTGGAGTGGACCTCGCAGTTTCGGACTTTGGACCAGACAACTCGGATCATTCGGACTTGTCTCCTAGCTGATCCAGTAGCTACTGGAACCGGCGCGGATTGGACTCGTATTTAGGTCGAAAGTCATCTTCGGACGTCCGGAGTTAAACACGAATCTCTGGATTCTGGTCTGGACGAAGGAAAACAACTCACAATGGATAAAAAGTTGCAGCCCTTTTGTCTCTCTGTTTTGTGGAGACATGAGATGAGTATATGAGGTGTTTTAGACCGATTATCCGCATCAAGTTCATTCAAGTGACCACTCTTAATACTGTGGCATACCTATGACTCCAGGAAAGATAAAACATGATGATAACTTGTCGCAACTCTAGCACTTGTTGGTTTCATTAGTCCCCTAATATTAGTGACATCTCCACGAAAAAGTGTTAAGAACAATCTTCCCATTTTTGGTGGAAGACGACAAATTGAGTAGAGTTCTCAAAAATAGATAAAAATTATATGCCATGTGGGAGGTTTCTAAAAAATATAAAGCAAGTATCACCCTATGTCCAAATAGGTAAGATGTAACAGAAACTGAAGACAGTATGCACACAACAATAGAGAAAAGACCCCCTCCCCTATATCTTTAGAGACATGAACAAGGTGGAAAGATAAGAACATGTAATAGAAACAACATCTTTACAATCATAACTAGTGAGAGAAAAAAGAATATGAGTATAATTTAGAATGTTCTCACCAGTAAGATGTGTGTGAATGCCATGTTATATGATATGCGAGGAATAAACATGATAAGGGCAATAAATACTATACATGGATAGAGCAAGGATACAACATGAAGCATACTCAAACATCCATGGATAAGAAAACAAGGTTCAAACATGTCCCACATACACCAACTGAGCATAAAAGGTAAAAAGATAACAAATAAGAGGTTCACATAAGCCATAAATGCAAGAAAGGCCCAAGGCATGTGAAAGCAAAGCAACACCCAAAAAGCCGAACAACCTAATAGAAATTCTCCCCAATTGGCATCGAAATACGAAAAATAGGTAAATGAGCAGGCGATACTAGTGAATATCCATCACTCATAGTCTAGACAGCCTCATCATCATCACTCTCGAGCTTTTCGGTGCCTTCCTCTTCATTATTAATCACAAGTTCACGATCTTAAGCAAAGGGAGAAGGCACACCACTAAAGAAAATATAGCAGCATATTTGATATTGGGCATGGGATAATCCTCAAAAACACTAGGAGCCAACTCGGGACCATCCTCATCATGAAGAACACCACGGTTTCTCTTCTCTTGGTTTACACTGCGAGGTGATGAGCATTAGTTACGATGGAATAGTGCGAGCGCAATAATCAGACTTTGTGTTTACAATACAATGTATGCATATTTTTCAACGTGGAATGAATCTGAATTTTGAGATTTGGTGTCAGTCGTATGTTCGGTCATCGGTATAATTTAAACACGGAATAAAAATTTCCCATGGCTTTTAGGGAAAAATAGCACAGGCTACCGAGGGTCCCAAAACCCAAAGACGGGGAGCACCACGGCGGGACGATTCACGTCTTGAGCCGAGAACTCGTCCAAGTTCAACGCACCAACACCGATTCCTGGTAAATTCATCCATGAAGAAGCAAATAACCCATGCTAAATCCGTTGAATCGAGTGACAAATGGACGTCGTGCTTCCCTCCCCATCCAGCGGCTCCGTGAGGCTTGAAAAACGTGGCCAGTCGCCACCACCGCACAACAACTACTCCTCCTGAACGAAACAACAAAAAGAACTCTGTCCTATCCTCTCCTCTCCTCTCCTCTGCTCTCGATCTTCCCCTCCCCGCCTGCTTCTTGTCGCCTGTGCTCGCCGCTGCCGCCGCCGCGCGCGCGATCGATGGCGTCGGGGGACAACAGGCCGAGGAGCGAGGAGGAGTGGCGCGCCGTCCTCTCCCCCGAACAGTTCCGCGTCCTCCGCCAAAAGGGCACCGAGTCAGTAAACTACCATCATCCCTCGCTCTCCCTTCTACAGTATTAAGTTGTTTTCTTGCCTTCGTTTACACCATGTCTATGTTTTGTATCAAAGTTGCGACGAAAAACGCCATGTCTAGGTGCAGAGTCGTGTTGTGAATTAGTCCGTGCCTGCCGTGCGTGATGTTCTTGGTTATCCCTTTCCTTTTTCTTTGAGTAGTGGGGATGCTCGTGCGACGTGCCATCCTTTTTCTTACAGCAAATTACCTCTTATTATCTTTCAAGCACGGTTACATCATTTGGTTAAAAGAGGTAGAATGCTTGTGGTATGCGGTGCCTGACACCCGATCGTCTGACTTAGCTGCTGCTGCCATGACCACTGATTGGTAAGAGGATTATTGGACTTTCACACCCGTCCTGGAGTCACCCACGACCGATTCTGCCGTTAACTTTGCGTGCCAATGCCCGTTCCTCTGTTCTTCTTTGTGGATCATGCCAATTCTAATTGAACAATTGGGTCCTAAAAAAGTTATGTTTAATTATCGTAAGCCAGGCTGTGTTCAGTTGACTTCTGATAAGAAGGAATATAGAATGTAGAGTAAGAAAAGGGTGTTGTGCAAACTTGCTATATAAATTTACATTTTGTTTTTAACTTGACATCATGCCAATCCTAATTGAAATATCGAATCCTCATTTAGCACTATTCTGACAAGTTGAGTTTTATTATTGTAAGCCAACCTGTCTAGGTTGGCAACTGGCAGTAAGGAATTTTGTATTATGGGCGGACACCAACAAGGATGTATAGTGCCAAATTCTTTATATCATCCACAAGTTGCATCTAAATCTAGAATTTTGTATTACTGGCAGTAAACATTTTTTTCATTATGTACTCTGTTAAAAAAGCTATGAGATGTATGGATTTATTTTTTGGAGCAAATGAGTTATATGGAATTAAAGGACTTGAACTGGATAGTAAAATCTAATTAGACCAAATTGTCACTTCAAGAAAGCAAATTGTTATGTTTCTATCCCTATAAGGGCATGTACAATGCAAGGTGCTTAATGAGATGCTTAGAAAAATGTTTGGTTTATTTTTGTAAGCACTTCTCTAAGCACCTTGCATTGTAGATGGCCTAATATGTCAGTTGTGTAGCTATAGTCTAGGCCATAGGTTTTCTTTGCTTCCCTTTTACTGATGCTCGGGATATACTCTTCACGACTCGGTTATATACCATGTCAAGCATGTGACACCAGAAAAATATGGCTGCCTGCTCATGGAACTTTAGTTGGGTAGGAAGTTACGACTCCGGTTGGAACACTAGATTTTTTTCCTGTTCCTTTGGGAAACGAACTGATTCATGTGAAGTTCATGCATTACATATTGGTGCTAAAAACGTTTAAACTGCTTTCAGCGTTCCTCTCAAAGCTGTTTTGAGTTTTGACTTGGACTTGTAATTCTCAATTCCATGTGTGTACCTTAATGCGCTATCAAAGCACCGCAGCAGCACTGTAGGACGCACAATGTTCATGTCAGTCCTATTGGAGCATTATTTGTTGGGAAGTGGAAGTAAGGACAATAGTTTTCGTTGTTTGATGGGTTTACTTATGTGTTTCATGACTTCATGTATTAGAGATAAGATTCCTTGTGTGGGAGATACGTTCCATCAGATATCAAGGATTGTTTCTCAGGGTCAGTCAAATTGTCCCTGTAAACATGAATAGGATATGCATGAATGCAGTAATTTTCGATGAAGCAACAACGGATTAAGTCTCCCATATAATTTTCGTCATCCAATCTATCATATCTCATTATCTCCTTCCTACTAAAGCCTTTCCATTCAGCCATGCCATTTGGGCTTGTTTTGCATGATAATTACCCTGGTGCTGAGCCAAGGTTAACATCAATCTGCCAGTGTTAACTGGAATAATACTTACCGGTGAAATCATATGACGAAATTTGGCATGTGTACCTAGCAGTACCACGGTTAGAAACAAACCACCTTTATATGTTCAGAATTCGGATTTGCATATACTTGAAAGCTCAAGTTGCTTTATGATCTGTATAAGCGATCAGGGTAGTAATAAAATGCATGTTGATTACTAATGCAAATCCATACCCAAGTAGTTAACTTGGTTGTTTGTTTGGGGCCTAATCAAACTATTTATTAGAGTATGCACAATTGTGGTTTCTCGAGTAGTAAAATCTCAGGATGGACAAGGTTCAGCATTGCATCATAGTGTAAACTTGAGTAACATATCATCTATTAGCCTGGCTCTGAAATTTCAATAACATGCATCTAAATGGGCGTCATTCTAAAGAAGAACAGTAAGAAAGCACTACAAACTACTCATGGTGGCTTTGACTAAACAACATGAAAAGCTGCAAAACCTATATACAGTGAAATTAGTCTAAAGGGAGATAAGCTCTGAAGTTTCAATATGAAAACCTTCTATGTCACCAGACGTGTTTATTTTTTTTCTTCCAAAAATAGACGTGTAAAATTATGTCTGAAAATGGTGCCAGCATGCTGTAGTGCAAGCCTTCAAACTATGAAACCAACCTTACATTGCTATTCAGGTTGCCTGGAACAGGTGAGTACAACAAGTTCTACGGTGGAGGGGTGTACAACTGCGCTGGCTGCGGAACGCCCCTGTACAAGTCCACCACCAAATTTGACTCTGGCTGCGGCTGGCCAGCCTTCTTTGAAGGGCTTCCTGGAGCCATACAGCGGACGGTATGCTTCAACAGCCGTCCACTCATCAATCTTTTATTTTCTTTGATAACATGCTGAATATCACGTTCCCTTGTGTTCAGGCTGACCCTGATGGTAGGAGGGTAGAGATCACATGCACTGCTTGCGGTGGGCATTTAGGCCACGTGTTCAAGGGAGAAGGTTTCAAGACGCCTACTGACGAGCGCCACTGCGTGAACAGCGTCTCGATCAAATTCACTCCTGCCTCCTGAATCCTTCATTCTGAAGTTATTTGGATGACCTCGCAAGGTCTTAAACTCTGGACTAAAAAACACAATAATGATTACAACCTAGAATCCTCTTTTCATGAATTTCTCTAGTGGGAAACTATGGAGAGTGGATATGCAATATGGGTAGGGTCCTGCAAAATCATATGTATACCGCTGTAGCCGACTATCACATGTTTGTCCTGTTAATTGGGCTGTAATCTTGTGACTTGCATTGCCTGGAAGGTGACCTTGTATATTCTGGTCGTAAGTTAGAACTGAAAGCGTTAGTGCATTTTCTCATGAAATGCTCTAGTGGGTTATGTATCTCAAATGTTGTTTTAGCTATTTCTGCAATGACGTTTGCTGCCTTCTGATTACCAATCACGAACAATGTACTACCTCTCATCCAAAATAAGTGTCGTACTCGCTCCGTTTTTCAATATAAGATGTTTTAGCATTTGTCCACATGCACGTGTACACAAATGTATGTAGACATATATTAATGTTTATGTTCACTCACTTTAGTGTGTATCTAAACAACATGTGCAACACCTAAAACATCTTATATTAAAAAACGGAGAGAGTAGTAGCTCAAAACTTGTAGGCCATGTAGCATGACAACGCACCAGTCTTGAATCAATTTGTAGCCGTGGAAGTGGGTAGCGGTCCACGGAGCCTGGAGGGAGAGCTGGCAAAGCCACGAGGCTGGCCATGCACACAAGCCAGCCCGTCGATTGTCATGGAGTCAGGAGAACAAAAGACACCTATTAGGTTGAAGTCTTGGGTGCAAGGAAATGTGGAATCATTACTCTTCGTTGCGTCCCGTCGATTTTTCAGCTTTGGCCGGAAAAGCTTGTAGAATGTCATCAAGGTCAACATTATCACATCTACTTCCTCCTTTTTTTAATATAAGATGTTTTTGTCCACATTCACATGAACACAAATGTATGTAGACACATTTTACTTTATATATTCACTCATTTTAGTATGCATGTAGACAACATGTGTAACATCTAAAATATCTTATATTAAAAAACGAAGAGAGTAATAGAGGGAGGTTCGGATAGTAGGCGCTGTCCCACGAAGCTTAGGAGTCACCCTTTCTCGGTTGCTTTGTGGAGGATGTGGTGTAGAGGATCAATGGCCAGCATAAAATAGAAGCCGTGAGAGAAGGTGTCGAAGGTCCCATCCCATGCTTGATGGGGGACACCGGGCCACACCATTAAGAAGCAACTTAGAAGATGAATAGATTAGGGAGAAGCGTTTTGACTCCCGAGATCATATGCTGCTGATATATTATGCCAAATTAAAAAAAATAGTAAAACATTTCTAAAAATTCTGATTTTTTTTATGATGAACATATACATGTTTTCTAAATACGTGCCAAGTTTCGTGATGCAATGTCAAGTATTCTGCTCTGTGCAAAAATAACAAAATCAATGCTCTAAAAAGTATGTTTTTGAATTTGCATTTCGACCATGGATTGTCTTTTTTGCACAGGGCATACCAAATATCATTTAACCATGAAACTTTGCACGTATGTTGAACATTGGTATGTGTTCGCCTCCAATGTTTTTCAGAATTTTTTTAAAATGTTTTACTGTTTTTTAAATTTTGTTTAATATAGCATATGAGCTCGGGAGTCAAAGTGAATTTCTGCAGATTATGCTTTACCAATTTTAGACGCTTTGTTTGATTGTTTCATGTTCGCACCAGGTTGGGTATCAGAGTGACGAGAAGCGGATTGAAGAAGCCCCTCCGCAATGCAATGGGCCGCCTCTTGTTCCCATGATCTTTGCCGGGGGAAAGGGAGAGGCAGGAAATGGGACAGTCACCAATTCCGTCCTGTCGCAGCTCACCGTGCATGAGGGGCAGACGGTACTGTCAGATAAACCATGTCGCTGTGTTAGTGTTTATTCAGTTTCGTCAGAAATAAGCCTCGCATCGTGAGCCTGTTCATGATCCGGCACGCACGTTTGTTTTCCTAGGCTTTAGGAGATCGCTAGGACTCCGTCGTGGGATGGCACGGCAGTCGCGGGTCATGGCGAGTAAGTAGGGGACGCGGGCGAGGGACGTTGGGATGGCATCGTCCACGACTCAATCTTGATCCTAGATTGTAGCTGGTTTTCAGGGTTTTTAGTGTTCCATGTAACCACCCTATAAATAAAGTGAAAACGGAGAAAAGCAGTAAGTTTTACACTGCACAAAATTCCTCTGTCTGTCTCTGTTCTTCGTGTTTATCAGAGTTCGAACGAGCTGATCCGGCCGCTTGGCTGTCATTTGGTATCAGAGCCTCGTTGATCGAGGTTGTTGTGCATGATGGTCGGCAGCAACGATGGAGGAGATGGAGGTGGTGGTGGCGGAGATGGAGGACGCCCACGCAGCAGGCACGCGCGCGACACTGTCACGGCAACAGAGCCGGGGGCGCAGCAGGACACGGCGCAACGGCAACGGCACCGAGGTCATCATCCATGAGCGCGTCGTACGGGAAGGCGGCGGCGGCAGCACCATCGTCTACCCCACGCTCACGGCCACCAACTACATCGAGTGGTCATTGATCATGAGGATCAATCTGCGCGCCCAAGGTCTCTGGGAGGCCATGATCGGCATGGGCGTGCCCGGCGACCGCGAGGACATGGCCGCGCTGTCAGCGCTACTGCGGGCCGTGCCACCGGAGATGATTCCGGTCCTCGCCGTCAAGGAAACTGCGCAGGAGGCGTGGGAAGCCGTCAAGATGATGCGCATGGGCGTGAGCCGCGTTCGCGAGGCGACCGCGCAGCGCCTCCGCATGGAGTTCGAGCAGATCGCTTTCAAGGAGGGCGAGACACTCGACGCGTTCGGCCTGCGGATCACCGGCCTCGTCAACAACCTGCGTTCGCTCGGGGACACCGTCGAGGAGGTCAAGGTGGTCCAGAAGTTCCTCAGGGAGGTGCCGAGCCAGTACGCCCAGATTGCGTGTTCCATCGAGACGCTGCTCGATCTGAACGATCTGTCAGTCAAGGAACTGATTGGGTGACTGCGGTCGTCTGTCGAACGGTGTTCAGTCACCGCAACGGACAACGCCGGCGGGCAGCTGCTTCTCACGGAGCATGAGTGGCTGGCCCGAGGCAAGCAGCAGGGGCAAGGCTCTGGCTCAAACGGCGGGAAGGGCAAGCAGAAGGGCAAGCCGCCAGGACGAGGCCGCGACAACGACCGTCGCGACTCCGGCGGCAAACGTGACATGTCGCAGGTAAAATGTTATAACTGCAACAAGTACGCCGACCACTTCTCCAGGGATTGCACGGAGCCGCGACGCGAACGAAAAGGCCAGCAAGCCAATCTGGCCAAGGTGGACGAGGATGAACCGGCTCTGCATCTCGCCAGGGCGTGCACCCTGCACGACGACGACGACAACGGGCCCGCGCTTCTGATGGCGACGGTGGCGTCTGTCAACGAGGGACAGACGCTGCAGATGGCGCGCACCGTGGCCACGACCACGGTGGTCACCGGCCTCACCGAGCGCGTCGAGCTGGTCGAGGAGCACGTCCACCTCACCAAGGAAGCGCGACGCGACGACACCTGGTTCCTGGACACAGGCGCCAGCAACCACATGACAGGCTACATGTCTGTCTTCGCCGAGCTGGACACCGGGGTCACGGGCACGGTGAAGTTCGGCGACGGCTCCGTGGTCGAGATCAAGGGGCGAGGTACAATCCTGTTCACTTGCCAGAACGGCGAGCATCGGGCACTCACCGACGTCTACTACATACCTCGCCTCCGCAGCAACATCGTCAGTCTTGGTAAGCTGGACGAGAACGGCTGCGACGTCCACATCCATGGTGGACTTCTACGTCTTCGAGACCGCCAGAACCGCCTACTGGCCCGGGTGCCACGGGCACGGAACAGGCTGTACGTGGTCACGCTGGAGATCACGCAGCCGGTCTACCTCGCCGCACGTCACGGCGAGGACGCATGGAGGTGGCACGCCAGGTACGGACACCCGAACTTCGACGCACTCCGCAGGCTCGCGAGCCGCGGCATGGTGCGTGGCCTGCCATCCATCGAGCACGTCGAGCAGCTGTGCGACAGCTGCCTGGCGGGGAAGCAACGTCGAGCACTTTTCCTGCAAGTTGCCAAGTATCGAGCGGAAGGCCTGCTTGATCTCGTGCATGGAGATCTCTGCGGGTCAATCGCACTGGCAACGCCCATCGGCAAGCACTACTTCTTGCTCCTCGTCGACGACCAGAGCCGCTATATGTGGCTCACCTTGCTCAGGACCAAGGACGAGGCGGCGAACGCGATCAAGCACTTCAAGGCACATGCGGAGGTCGAGACGGGACGCAAGCTTCTCCTCCTCCGCACGGACCGCGGTGGCGAGTTCAACTCGATCACCTTCACCACCTACTACGTCGATGAGGGAGTAGGGCGCCAGCTCACCGCGCCGTACTCGCCACAGCAGAACGGGGTGGTGGAACGCCGGAACCAAACCATCGTTGCAACGGCGCGCAACATCATGAAGGCGAAGGGCGTGCCGGCGAGGTTCTGGGGCGAGGCGGTGAGCACTGCCGTGTACCTCCTGAACCGATCGCCGACGAAGAGCGTCGATGGGAAGACGCCGTACGAGGTATGGTATGGTCGCAAACCAAACGTGAGTTTCTTGCGGGTGTTTGGCTGTTTAGCACATGTGAAGACCGTGAAGCCGCACCCCGCCAAGCTGGATGATCGCAGTACACCCATGGTGTTCTTCGGGTATGAGGCAGGCTCGGCCGCGTACCGGGTGTACGATCCAGCTCGGCAACGCATCCACGTCACGAGGGACGTGGTGTTTGATGAGCAGGCAAGCTGGAACTGGACGGAGCCGGGAGTGGTGGTCGACACGGGTGCGTTCACCGTCGACTACTACACGCACACGGTGGCGTGCGCATCGCCACACCCGGCAAGTCCTGCCACGGCAAGAAGCGCGCAGCAGAACGCTGCCACGGCACAGGAGCAACCTGAACCTGCATCGGCTGCTCCAGCTTCTTCACCTGCATCACGCACGTCGTCATCAGAGGCGGGAGATCCGCCGCCACAGCCTCAGCACCCCATGACGACGCGATCACGCAACGGCATCGTGCAACCGAAGATCTACGAAGACTACGTGATGGTGCACGAGGATGACCACGACTACGTGATGGTTGATCATGAAGAACTTCATCTTGGCGCCATCGACGAGCCCCAAAACTTCTCTGAAGCAGAACACGACCACAACTGGAGACGCGCCATGGACGAGGAGATGGCATCCATTGTCGAGAACAAAACATGGCGTCTGGTTGACCCCCCTGCAGGTGTTCATCCGATAGGACTCAAGTGGGTCTACAAGCTGAAACGGGACGCCAACGGCGACATGCAGAAGTACGAGGCGAGGCTCGTCGAAAAGGGGTATGTCCAGCGGCAGGGAGTGAACTTCGAGGAGGTGTTCGCTCCAGTGGCATGCCTTGAGTCTGTTCGCCTGCTCCTTGCCTCGCAGCACAAGAGGGGTGGCCAGTCCATCACATGGACGTGAAGAGTGCGTTCCTCAACGGCGATCTGCAGGAGGAGGTGTACGTGGCACAGCCGCCCGGCTACGCCATGGCTGGGCAGGAGCGCAAGGTGCTATGCCTGGACAAGGCGCTCTACGGACTTCATCAAGCACCACGAGCGTGGTACTCCAAGCTAGACAGTTGTCTGCTGTCGCTCGGCTTCCACAGAAGCGAGTCTGAGCATGCCATTTACGGGCGTGCCACGGGCAAGGCGAGGCTTCTGGTCGGCGTGTACATCGACGACCTCATCATCACGGGCAACGACAAGACGGAGATCACGCGCTTCAAAGAGGAGATGAAGAATCTCTTCCGCATGAGCGACCTGGGGTTGCTCAGCTTCTACCTCGGCATCGAGGTGAAGCAAGGATAGGATGGCATCACGCTGAGCCAAGCTGCGTATGCCAAGAAGATCCTCGACAAGTGCGGCATGGTTGGCTGCAACCCGTGTCTTGTGCCCATGGAGCCGCGGTTCAAGCTCAGCAGGGTGAGCACCGCGCCGGCAACGGACGCGACGGAGTACCGGAGCTTGGTGGGCAGCCTGCGGTACCTGGTGCACACGCGACCCGACATCGCCTACTCTGTGGGCTACATGAGTCGGTTCATGGAGGCGCCCACCACCGAGCACCTGGCTGCTGTCAAGCACGTCCTCCGGTACATCGCCGGAACGCGGCATCTCGGGTGCCGGTACACACGCGGAGACGGACGAGCTGCGCTGAGTGGATACAGCGACAACGACATGGCGGGCGACATCGACAACCGCAAGAGCACCACCGGTGTTCTGTTCTTCCTCGGGCCAAACTTGATCAGTTGGCAGTCCGCGAAGCAGAAGGTGGTTGCGCTCTCTTCGTGTGAAGCTGAGTACATCGCCGCAACGACGGCGGCATGCCAGGGCATCTGGCTGGCTCGCCTTCTTGGAGAGTTGCAGAACAAGGAGGCTGAGAAGATCACGCTGAAGGTGGACAACAAGTCTGCGATTTCCCTCTGCAAGAACCTTGTCTTTCATGACCGCAGCAAGCACATCGATACCAGGTATCATTTCATCAGGGAGTGCGTGGAAGATGGGCGTGTGGAGGTTGAGTTCATCGGCACTAATGGGCAGCTTGCGGATATACTGACAAAGGCACTTGGGCGTGTCAAGTTTCAGGAACTGCGAGCAGCAATTGGCGTCGTAGAGGTTCAGTAGGCAGCACAGGGTTCAGGGAGTGAATGTTAGATAAACCATGTCGCTGTGTTAGTGTTTATTCAGTTTCGTCAGAAATAAGCCTCACATCGTGAGCCTGTTCACGATCCGGCACGCACGTTTGTTTTCCTAGCCTTTAGGAGATCGCTAGGACTCCGTCGTGGATGGCACGACAGTCACGGGTCATGGCGAGTAAGTAGGGGACGCGGGCGAGGGACGTTGGGATGGCATCGTCCACGACTCAATCGTGATCCTAGATTGTAGCTGGTTTTCACGGTTTTTAGTGTTCCCTGTAACCACCCTATAAATAAAGTGAAAACGGAGAAAAGCAGTAAGTTTTACACTGCACAAAATTCCTCTCTGTGTCTCTGTTCTTCGTGTTTATCAGAGTTGGAACGAGCTGATCCGGCCGCTTGGCTGTCAGGTAGTACGAGCGTGCGCGTCCGCTTCGTAATCGTTAGCCTTGTTGGCGTCTCCACTTTGTTGGCCGGTCCAGTTCCTTGCACGCCAACCCAACCGTCACTGCGCTGCGCTGGCAAGTCGTGACCACCCGCACCCGGTTGATCTAACCCTACCCATCCATGCATGCTTCCGTGACCACTGCAGTTTTGGAAGAAAATATTATGCCAAAATCATGTCTCGCTATCGTTCATGCCACGTCCCGGACAGCGATATCAAATTGTGAGGCGCTTATCGATCGCCCGGTCCCTCGTCTCTTCAATGTTCTCTTCTCTTTTCTTCTTCTTGCGAACCCCAATTTTCCATGTTGAATCAATCGTATGAGCATTCCTTTTCTTGTTGGGAATCGCATGACCGTTCTACTATAGCTGCATGCATCATAATCATGAACAAAAATCAGCTTCCAAGCCGATAACTCTTAATTAATTTACTGCTCGGACAAACACGCATCGCGGGGGCCATGCATGGCATCTCCAACGAGTCTGCGTACGCCATCGCTTATTCTTAATTTCTTCATCACGACGTCACCTGCTGCCGTGGCGGGATGTCGATATAACAGAGGGGCCGCGCTGGATTTAATCCAGCCACGTGCTACAGAAATTCCAATTGGAACGGGCCGACAGCCACCAATGCGCGCGATCGCGATCTGTCGCTTGCTTGCACGGCAACGTCAGTAAGCTGGCGGGTCATGACCCGTGGACCATCCACAGCCATGGCATCTTCCAATAGCAGCTCCCACCTCACCTGTTCCAAAAACATTTTTTCTCCGTTCTTTCGTGCTTGGAATTTTACAGTCCCACGAGAATTGTCAGTGTTCTAATGGTCAAATTACGTGGAAGTGATTTTGTAGACCAGATTGTTATTTCTCTTTTTTGCTGAAATCAGCAGTTTTGCTAAATATGACGCTTTAAAATAAAGCCAGAACAACCAAACCGATAAAATGTGATGAGTGAACCCTCTTACAAGACATATCAAAGGTATACAAGAAAAGAACAAAAGAACCCAACTTGCCACCGGAGGTACTAGAACGAAACCGAGGGGAGCCGGAGCTCTATGACGATGCCCCCAAGAGGGTAACTGACATGGGTGTACATATCGGGTACCCTATCATGAGAGTACCTGGTGCACGTAACGACTAAGACCCAATATCGAAGAGTCTACTCGAAGCCCAAGAAAAGAGGCCCAATAAGATGGAGTACCCTCCAAGATTAGACATAGGCGTAGTCGGTTTAGACTTTCCTTATTGTAAACTAGGTCGGTTACAAACTCCCGAGACCCAGCCTATTTAAAGGCTGGGAGGGGTGCCGATCTAGGACCAAGCCATACTCGAACCACCAAAGCTCTTGCGAGATCGACATCTCGCCGGAGCCCCTTGTAACCTCATAATCTCCAGCGATCAATAACAGACAAGCAGGAAGTAGGGTCTTTACCTCCACCCGAGGGGCCTGAACCTGGGTAAATCTTTGCCTCTGCTTGTCAGCCGACGAAACTACCAGTACTACCACGTTCTCTCCCCATAATCTCAACCCTAGGTCCTTAACCATGGGATTTGATGAGGGTACACCTCGTCAATTGGCGCCGTCTGTGGGAAAGAATAGTGCTGGACTCGCGGTTTCTTCGGTTCCATCGGAAAACGGCGACTCGCCGATCGGATCTACAAACGGCAACTCGCCGGCTGCATCGACAAACCAGAACTCGCCGACTCAGGCGGCACACGGCAACTCGCCGGCTCACTCGACAAACGGCAACACGCCAGCTTCACCCGCAAAAAGCACATCGGATCCTCTGATGGATTTCGAGCCACACTCGCCAGGATTCCAGGAGGCCTTCTCCGATCTCGAGTCAGGTTTGGGTTTAACCGTTGGTTCGTTCAATTTTTTCGTCAACAAGCTTGGTGTGCAGGACTTGACGGATCCACGCCAACTCGCGACTTTCGCACCCGAGGCTCCATCGGTTGCGGCTCCTTCGACTGCGGATCCCTCACTGTGTCCATACCATCATCGACCCTCCAAGCTTGTTCGTCTGCAACAACCATGTCCACACGAGAGATGCGCGAGCTCATTGAAGAACTCCAGGGCGAGGAGGCCGAATCAGCATATCGCACAAACGATCCCGAGCTGGATCTCCCACTCGAGGATAGTTTCGACTGCGGGATCTCCCTCAGCGACTTCGACGAACCTGAAACTCATATCGACAACCACGTCGACTCCGAGATCTGCGCCAACAACAACCTCGACTTCGAGATCATAACAACCTCGCCGACGCCGAGATGGCATAGGCGACGAAGACGTCGACTGCGAGATCCGTCCAGACGACCACTCGATGAACATACGGCTCAGACATGAGCCTCGATGAAGATGTCGAGTCCATGACGGGACTCGAAAGTACATACACATACCCTCGGGTCATACCCCAGCAGGTCTACGTTGCCATCGCCGCAGAAACATCAGACACTGCGGCCAGTCGCAGGCCTACAGAATTCCCGTGCACAGTTACTATGCCGGACGGAGTCACAACTCTCACAATCACTGCTGAGATGGCAGCAAAAGCAGATAAAGTCATCAAGGAGTGCACAATGATGCCAGCAGACGCAACACAAGAAGAGATGTTGACCTTCCAGTACTTCAACTGGCAGGAGTCACTTCGACTGAAGCAGATAAGAGCACACTCGAAGAACGCAAAAAGCAAGCTAGCTTGTCGAGTGTGCGCAGAAGACAGCTCTCCCTGAGCTCCACCGGGCGAGCAGACACAAGACCAGATCAAGGTTGTCACACCTCTCGCCAGGCGAGAAGGCGGCACTCACCCGCAACTTAGGCAACTCCTTCATGACATACGACGAGGAAGGACTGCCGGTGCCCAAAACAGCAGCAGGTGCTCTCTACACCGCTGCAGCATACCTGGAGGCAATCAAGCCCCCAGCGGATGACCCCAACGCAAAACTACACCGCCAACAGATCAAATCACTCGCCTTAGCTGCAAAGGCCATACGCCAAGTTCCAAGAACTCCAGGTGGGAGTCGAGACCGTGCCCTAGTCGACGCGCCTCGGGAAGAGCATAATCACAGTGGTCGTCGCCACCACTCGAAGGAAAGAAGCGGCTCGCGAAGGCGCAGGTCCAGGAGCAGATCACGCAGATCTTACAGTAGCGACTCATACTCTGATCGAGAGCCTGAGCCACATGGAGCTCTGTGCTTCACTCGACGCGTCCGCGAGACACGGATGCCCAAAGGATTCAAACTCACATCCGAACAGCCCAAGTACACGGGTCGACAGGAACCTTCCGGGTGGCTGGAAGATTACAGGCTGGCTGTTGCGTGCCAGCGGGCACCAACACTACAGCCATGCAGTACATACGACTCATGCTCGAAGGCACAGCTCGCGACTGGCTCAAGGCCCTACCTCCATCAACATACGACTCGTGGGATCACTTCCGCAGGGATTTCGTCAAAAACTTCGAGCCTCTATGTGAGCGCCCGAAAACATTCGAGGAGCTGCGGGCCTGCGTTCAGCGTTCAGACGAAACGTTGAGGTCATACATCAGACGATGGACTGAGATACGTAACTCAGTTGGAGTGGTTTCAGAAGATATGGCCATGGATGCTTTCGTCATGGGCCTCGCCAGGCGAGACTTCAAAGAAGCACTTGGCCGCCAAAAGCCAAAATCTGTAGCCCACCTCTTGCAGATCGCGACTGAGTGGGCAGATGGAGAGATATGGCACGCACCACACGCGGGTCCTCACCCCGTGACAAACATGAGAATAGCAGTCGAAGCCATAGAGACTCGTACAGAGACGACCGAAGGCGCAAACGTTCAAAACGTCATTACGACGATGACAGACCCGAATTCATGGCGGCTGGGTTCTCCACACCCCGCAATGATCAGGACAGAAGCGACCGACGGTCGGAAGATCGGCGAGACAGTCGAGATGATCGGCGAGACAGTCGAGATGATCGTCGAGACAGCGAGAACGGCCAACGCAGTGATAGCTACAAGAGGAAGGATTGGCGCAAGTCACGGGCACAATCTGAGCGATCATTCGAAGAAAAGATGGACGCTGATTGCAGATTCCACCTGTACAAGGGGGACGATGGAAAACTGCGATCCAACCACTCGATGAGAAACTGCAGGGAGTTCGACCAAATGGCGACTGATTACGTAAATCGCAGAAAGGCAGCAGCCGCACAAGCACCTGCACCCGTGCCTCAGCCAAACAACGTGCCTGTTCTGATGGCACCACCTCCACCACCACAGCCTGCCCCAGGCGGAAATCTCGCGGGTGCCATACAGCCCGTGCCTCGGGTGGACGAACCACAGTACCCTCCGCCCCAAGGGCAGATGTACATGATACAGAAAGGTCGACCTTCCAACAGGGAGCAAAAACTTCGCACTCGACAGGTAAACATGGCGGTCATGTCACCTCCTGCGGTAACAGAATACTTGAAGGGATCCGAACTACAATAAGCTTCAGCAAAGAGGACCACCCTCCATCGGTTGTTCGACCAGGGCACTCTGCTCTGGTACTCGACGCGCAAATTGGAGGCTACGCCATGTCCAAGGTCTTCATGGATGGTGGGAGCGGCATAAACATCATCTTCGCAGATACGCTCCGCAAAATGAACAGGTCAGTCGAAAACCTGCCAAGATCTTCAAATACCTTCCACGGTATCGTTCCAGGGAAAGCAATAAGCCCAGAGGGCACCATACAACTCGACGTACGTTCGGGGACAAGCACCACTTCAGGACAGAGTCGATTGAGTTCGAAGTGGTCGACTGGAAGTCACAATACCATGCTATACTTGGACGCCCGACGTTCGCTCGATTCATGGCGGTGCCACATTACGCATACCTCCAGCTGAAGATGCCTGGACCAAAAGGAGTAATCACAGTCAAGGGGAACTTCCAAAAGTCTGACTCTTGCGACCGAGAATTCAGCAAAATCTCTGAGATGTTTGGCATGGAAGCAACACTCGCTGATCTAGCGGTCTCCAACGATCGAACACTTATGCCAGAGCAAAAAAGGTGGCAGTCGACAGAGCATTCAGTGCCACCAACGACACAAGATCGCATCAGGTGCACCCGACTGACCCGACCAAGACAGTCAATGTCTCGTCGAGTCTGCCTATCGCATAGGAAAGCGCGCTCGTCGAATTCCTCCGTGAGAACTGGGATATATTTGCATGGTGTCCAGCAGACATGCCAGGTATTCCCAGGGAATTCGCCGAGCACTCTCTCCAGCTACTTCCAGGTGCTAAACCAGTCAAACAAACAATGCGCCGCATATCCGGCCCAAAAAGAACTGCAGTCGAAGCCGAAGTCGACAGGCTACTCGCAGCAGGATTCATCAGAGAGATCAAGAAATCACAATGGGTGGCCAACCCCGTACTTGTAGAGAAGAAGCACACAGACATCCTGCGGATGTGCGTAGATTTTACAGCACTCAATAAGTGTTGTCCAAAGGATCACTTTCCACTACCTCGAATCGACCAGATCGTCGACTCCACCGCCGGGTGCGCTCGCTTGTCCTTCCTGGATGCTTACTCGGGTTACCACCAGATAAGGATGAAGGAAGAGGATGAAGAAAAAACGGCGTTCATAACCCCACTCGGGGTCTACTGCTACACCACAATGCCTTTCGGGCTCAAAAACGCAGGCGCAACCTATCAGCGCATGATGCAAGATTGCCTCAAGAAGCAGATTGGGCGAAACGTCCAGGTCTATGTAGATGACATCGTCATCACCACAAGAGAGAAAAACACACTACTCGATGACTTGCGAGACATTCGCAAACCTCAAACGCTTCCACATCAAGCTCAACCCGAAGAAGTGCACGTTCGGCGTGCCAGCCGGGCAACTCCTCGGGTATCTAGTCTCAGCTCGAGGAATCGAGGCGGACCCGGAGAAAATACAGGCCATCTTGACGATGCAAAGGCCTTCAAAGCTCCACGACGTGCAAAAGTTGGCGGGTAGAGTAGCAGCACTCAGTCGATTCATCAGCAAGCTAGGCGAAAAAGCACTCCCGTTCTATCGACTGATGAAGAAGGCAGATAAGTTCGAGTGGACGCCAGAAGCCGAAGCAGCCTTCACGGACCTCAAGCGAGTCCTCACAAGCCCTCCAATCCTCGTAGCACCAAGGGAACGCGAGCCACTATACCTATATGTCTCTGCAACTAACAGGGTGGTGAGCACTGTTCTGTGGTCGAACGCAGAGAGGAGGGACACGCCCAAAGCATACAACGTCCAGTCTATTACTTGAGTGAAGTGCTCTCCACATCAAAGCAGCGGTACCCGCACTATCAGAAGCTGGCATACGCCGTGTTCATGTCCTCAAGGAAGCTGACGCATTACTTCTCCGAGCACCCGATCACTGTAATCAGCACTTCAGGGATCGGGGACATCCTCACAAACCCCAATGCAACTGGGCGAGTAGCAAAATGGCTCATCGAGCTAGCACCAAGAGACATCAAGTATGATTACCCGAAGGCCATCAAAGCACAAGTTTTACCCGACTTCCACACCGAGTGGATTGAAGCTCAGCTCCCAGGAGCACCAGATGTGTCCAATTCCTGGACTATGTACTTCGATGGCTCGAAGAAAAACGAAGGCGCAGGCGCAGGTGTCATCCTCATATCACCAAAAGGCGACAAGCTCCGCTACATCCTGCAAATGGGATTCGAGTTCCCATCCAATAACGAAGCAGAATATGAGGCTCTGATCCATGGCATGAGGATGGCCAAAGCCTCGGGTGCACTCGACTGATGATCTACGGCGACTCGAATCTGGTGGTGCAGCAAACAATGAAGGCTTGTGACGCAATCGCAGATAACATGATCGCCTACCGTGACCTGTACAACATCATGGAGGGCAGCTTCGAAGGCTGCGAGTTGCGGCACATAGGGCGTGAGAGCAATGAAGAAGCAGATAAGTTAGCCAACATTGGTGCGACCAAAGCACCAGTGCCACCTGGTGTCTTCTTCGAGCGCATCGAGCACAGATCAATCAAAAAGAAGCGGGCAACTCCTGCATCAGCCGCACCAGCCAAGAGCAAAACACCTAGCACAGAGGACCCACCAGTCGAGGTACTCCTCATCGAGCCAACTTGGACTCAACCCTTCCTCGCATACATACTCCGCGGCGAGGTACCCGAAGACTTCACAGAGTCAAGACGCGTCACTCGACGATCTAAAGCATACACTGTCATCAACGGTGAACTTTACAAACGCAGCATATCAGGTATGTTCCAGCGTTGCATAGCATTTGAAGATGGCCAAGCCATCCTTCGTGATATTCATGCAGGTACTTGCGGGCATCACGCCAGCAGTCGATCACTCGTAGCCAAAGCCTTTCGCGCAGGCTTCTACTGGCCCACAGCACTCAAAGACGCGGAGGACATAGTCAAAAGGTGCATCGGCTGCCAAAAATTCGCCACAAAGCCGCACGCACCCGCATCGGCGTTGAAGACAATACCATTGGCCTGGCCTTTCGCCCAGTGGGGGCTCGATATGGTTGGGCCACTCAAAAAATCCTCCCATGGAGGGCATACTCACCTTCTGGTGGCGGTCGACAAGTTCACCAAGTGGATTGAAGCAGTACCCATCACAAGTTCGACTGCCACTACAGCAGTCAATTTCATAAAATCCATCATATACCGCTTTGGTGTGCCAAATAGCATCATCACTGACAACGGTACAAACTTCACGGCTGAGGAATTCAAATCCTTCTGCAAAGAGCAAGATATCACGCTCAATTATGCATCTGTGGCGCACCCGCAATCAAACGGCCAAGTCGAAAAGGCCAATGGGCTTGTGACGAGTGGAATCAAGAAGCGCCTCCTGGTGCCACTCAAAAGGGCTGCGGGTGCTTGGGTAGAAGAGCTCCCGTCTGTGCTATGGAGCCTACGCACAACACCCAACGCCTCAACGCAATTCACTCCATTCTTCATGGTCTACGGCGCAGAGGCAATCCTGCCATCAGACGTAAGGTTCAACGCACCAAGGTCGAAGCATACAATGAAGAAGATGCAGATGAAGCACTCGAAGATGCAGTCGACTTGCTCGAAGAAGCACGCAACACAGCGCTAGCACGCACAGCTGTCTACCAGCAAGATCTACGCAACTATCACAGCCGTCGACTGCGTACCAGGTCCTTCGAGGTGGGTGACTTGGTACTTCGACTGAAGCAAAGAAGGTGCATAAACTTGCTTCTCCATGGGAAGGACCCTTCATCATCACCGAGGTCATAGGTGGTGGAGCATACAGACTGAAGCATGCGAAGACCGGCGAACTCTCCCACAATCCTTGGAACGTTGCGCAGCTGCGCCGTTTCTATGCTTAGATTGCTCAGTCGCATAATGTAATAGGCTCATATGTCGGATGGCTGCAGGTTTCAGACGCGCTCTTTTCCTTACCAGGGTACCTAAGGGGACTGGAAGGTTTTTAATGAGGCGGCCTGCAGCCTAACATTCATAAATGGAATATAGTCAATAAATTCCTCATACTTTTCCTGCTTACTACTCGCATACTTATCAGCACAAACTTAGCCTCACCCGTATGCTCGGGGGCTGAGCTACCTCAAACATAAAAGCTTTCTCCTTCAAACATAATACTCCAGCCACACTCGAATACTCGGGGGCTGGATCATAACTAAACAAAGGAAAAAGTTGCTCAACCCCAATCAATCACTCGGGGGCTGAGCCTGCAGGCATAAGTTGAAGCTTCAACTCTCATAAAATTCATAACCTCACTCGAGCACTCGGGGGCTGTAATTCATGATCTATGTAAACTGTTTTTCATAAACCCCACTCGATACACTCGGGGGCTGCATACATACAAGTGAACAAATATGTACTAAGTGGCAAATTTACACTCGGGGGCTGTTCCCTATACAAAATCCCTAATCTTCTGGTTCATCCTTTGCTGGAAGAACAGGGCCCATAAGTTGCGCTTGATAGCAATCAACCAATGTCCTCGCATGATCGAATGTTCGTCAAGATTCGACTGGGACAAGACGATCCAGGCACGGGTGGACGTAGCTGCAAATTTGGACGTTGACTTCGGAGATATGCCATGGTTGCGTTGGCGCCATCCACAAGCTTCTGGGTGATGAAGCCTCGAATGGAACCTGTTGACCGGAAGAGATCGAGCAACGCGTGGATTCCTTGAGGTTGCGGCCCAGCTGGAAAAACCATCTGGTTGATTCGACTGAAGGCCGACCTGCATTCAAGAAGCATAGTGCTCCGCCACACCCGATCTGCAGAGTCGCGAGTATGCGTGCTCGGTGCTTGTCCAATCGAAAGTGCTGGCGGCCAGTCGTGGGTTCGTCAGTTGCCATGTTCAACTGCTCATCCACGCGAGCCTGCTCCGCCTGGAAATCTTGAACAAAACCTGCAACAACACAAGTTGGGTGAACAAAAAGAACAGGCTGTGAACTCATAAGATCAAGGCAGTCATGCTTACACTCGAGCTGTCTGTTCACGATCTCCATCTCGCCAAGCACATACTCCTCCCGTTGGGTGGGTAAAGCAGGCCTTGCCCTCATCCTTTCCAGCTCGCTTCGGGCACTCGCCAGCTCTTGCTCCTGTTTCGCGAGTCGAGCCTTCATATAACGTATTACTGCGGCATCGTTTGACCCTGAGCTCGAGATCGAGTAGGGGCATGATGCCGCGACGAACTGGATGAAGTGGCGGCTGGCCGTTTCTGTTCCAAGCATCATAAAAGTTTCATGAGAAACTAGTCACAAAGCTCAGACGAGCAACAACATACAGCTCTTCGAGCGCAGACACATTAACAGAAGACCACTGGCATAAAAGAGTAGCAAAATCACACGCACACTCGCAGTTCACAGATATCATTACATGGCATAAAAAAGAAGGGATGCAGCTGCCCTAAACTAGGAAGTCGACTCTGACTTGCCCCTAAGCAAGCGAGTGGCGACCTCTTTTGCCCGCGCTCCATGGTGGTCATAAATATTTCGGCCAGTCGTGCAGCTGGCGCGCTGACTCCTTTCAAAGGCACAAGTTTCCCGTCTGGCCTCCGCGGGAAATCAGAAAGCGCTCTCTCGTAGTCACCCTCTAATCCGTGGCCTAAAAGGAGCTTGAGGGTGGACTCCGAGCCGCGTACCGAAAGGGCGCGAGAGAATTCGCCATGGTGGAAGTCCCCGGGCCAAAAACATCGGCAAATCCATCCGCCGTCGTCGGTACTTCGCCACTCGGGAGCACGGCCTTGTACACTGCGCCAAGTGTACTCGCTGACTTGGCGAGTGCATCCTTCGCGTGGGTGCACACGACCCCAAGGTCGCCACAACACGGTCGAGTGGCAGATCGTCATTCGCCCGTCTGCAGAGGTCGGCGCGCCAGCAGCTTCTTCACAAATCAACAAAGAGCAAACGTCACTATACGACGCTTGCAACCACACATAAGTTCAAAACGAAAAGATTACTCACCTCCCATGACATGTGCGAGTTTCGCCAGTTGTTCGGCATATCCTCGCTCACGCGCGGTAGCTGAGTTAGTGGCAGCATCCAATTCCTTCTTCGACTCAGCGCGCTGCGTGACGAGTGCTTCTTCAAGCTCCTTTACGCGGGACTCAGCCGCTGTCTTTTCGCCTGAAGTAGCAAATCGCATACAGTTTATAAATCGACAAAGACAAAGTATTGCAAAAAAGAGCTTCAGAAAAAATGGCAAAGTAAACTCACGACTGAGTCGCTCCAGGTCATTACGCAGGCCATCCCTCTCCTGCTCCACCTGGACATAAGCTTTGGCAGAATCCGCCAGTGTGCGGTAGAAGGGCTGCAGACACAGCAGTTAGCATAATTTGTAACGTACATAGCCCCAAAACTACGCGGGTAAGGCAAAAAGTACTCACATGATTTGTCCAAGGCTCAGGGGTCGAAGCAGATGTCCCGACTTCAGGAGTAGCCACAACCGTAGCCTTGGGCCTCCACAACAGCAGTGGTGTCCATCGGGTGGACAACCTCATGCACGGCGGGAGAAATGTTCGGGTGATCCGGCGTGGAACTTTCTCGGCTTGAGGAGATAAAGGCTGATTGGTTTCAGCACTGCGAGTGGCACGCATGAAGACATCATCAGCACAAGTATGCAAACAGTAAACTTATATCATAAGTAAAAACACAAACCTGTGTTCCTCTTCGTCATAGTCGAGGTCATCAAAATTTGGGCCTCCAAAGACAGGGGCGCCACTCGAATGAGGAGGGGGTCGAGCTCGTTGAGCATACACGCAAAGGAGCGCGCTGGGAACGGGTGATGAGCCCGCTTCCTCGTCAACCTCCAAGTCTGCTCCTTCGCGGGTGAACTCACACGAAGATACCTTTTTGGTCAGTCGACGACGCTTTGGAGGCGCGATGTCGATCTCAGGGTCAGAATCGGCCACTTCTTCAGTCTGCACCTCTTCTGCTGCTTCCTCTTCAACTTCTTCCACACGCGAAGTGGTGGCGGAGGGAATTGGCGAGTGATCCCCTTTCGCTTCCATCTCTTGCACCTGAGTTTCTTCAGTTGCACCATTCTCTGGCAAAGGAGGAAGAGAGGCAGCAGTCGAGTGACCCTGCATGTCATAAATCACGGCTGCAAAATTAGAGGCTGCAATGCATATGAGTGGCAACTCCAAAACTGCAAGCAAATCATAAAGTACACATACCTCAAGCAAAGGATTTTCCATCCCATACGGGTAATGGGGCAGTCGACGTTGCACGGGTCGGCTGCCGTCAGGTTGGTGATTGATCGCACATGCGCCAACAACTCATTCCTTGACAGCTCCTCCGGGCTCATCCGTGTGGCATCATTTGGGCCCTCGTACTGCCACATGGGGTGCGCTCGGGCACGGATCGGCCACACCCGCCTCTTTACAAAAGTGGCAATTAGATGCACACCCGTCACCTTGTCGAGAAGACCTCCAATCTGGGACAGAAGAGGCTCTGCTTCTGCCAGTTCTTCATCCGAAAGTTGGTGGTCCCAGGCCTTGGTCCTTGCAAAGGCAGCAGTCGAAAAGCGGCAGCTGCGTCCTGCTCGACACTCGCATAAAACCATCCCTTTCTCCAGCCTTGTGCGGAGTCGACGGTCTTCAGTCGAAAATATCGGGTGTCACCGCGCACCTGGATCCCGCAGCCGCCCACAGGGTAGGTGCGGCCGCCTCCCCTGTTTGGTCGCACCAAAAATGGCCTTCCATAATGCCCAACTGGAGCAACTCCCAAAAAACACTCGCACAGCGTGATGAAACACGCAATGTGCAGAATACCGTTCGGGGTGAGATCATGGATCTGCACCCCGTAGGACAAAAGCAAACCTCGCACAAAATCATGGAGGGGGAGCGAGAAACCCCTAGGCAGAAACTCCGCAAAACAGACACGCTCATTGGCGCGTGGTTCAGGGAGTACCTCCTTCGGTGATGGCGCACGAACAGCAAGCTGGTCCGTGGGAGGAAGCAGACCCTGCTCGCGAAACTTGGTCAGATGGGCGTCCTTGATGGTGGACTTCGCCCAGTCCCGCTGCTCTTCTTCAAAGGCGGCGGCAGCAGACGCGCTCGTTGTGGTCTTCTTGACCTTAGTTGCGCGTCAGTCGTGGCGGCAGACGCAGCGCTTCGCTTGGAGCCTCCACCCTTGGCCATTGCTAGGTGGATGGGGAGCACAAAGAGCTTGGGCAAAGAACAATGGAGGCGCAGCGCAAGGAGGAAGATGAGGAAACAGGGCGGGCAGGGAGCAAATGGCAAGTAAAAACAGACGCCAGCGCCGTGCCCCTATTTACCGCAAGTCAAACGCAATCACAGCCATTCATATCACAATCGTGCGCTCCGCATGCGATCTCACCGTACACGTGGCGAACGCGGAGGGCAACCGTCGCCGGCCCTCCGCCCACTACGCACGCAAAAAGAGGAGCCATCATCACGCTCTGGAAAAAGTGGGCCCGTGTGGTCAAATCAAGTCCAAACGGCACCGTCTTCGGTCAGCTCTGCACAAATGGGCCCACCTACGTGTCACGTCCCATCAATCGCAGCATAACGCACGCCACGCGTGTCAGAAATCGCAGTCGAAATAAACGTCATCCCTGACGTCATTGAAGCATCTGTTCAGAAAATACGTTCGAGTATGCTCACGCATATTGGTCACTCGATTGCCCTGATTAGTTCGGGTGTGACAAAACTTTCTTAAGGCAAAATTGGTCACTCGACCGTTCCTTCGACTAAGTCATATTACTCCCATCGGGAGCATTCAAAAAATTCTTCGACTGAAGATGCTTAGGATGATTGAGATTATCCTCCATTTACAAGTAATACAGCATAATCTCGGGGGCTACTCCCATCGGGAGCACTGTCGTGCACCCGATAGAATTATGGCACAAATTTCTTCGATTACATATGCAGAGTAAGAGATTTTTGAGATTATCCTCCATTGCAAAGCAATAAAGCACAATCTCGGGGGCTACTCCCATCGGGAGCGCTGTCGCGCACCCGATAGCATAACGGCAAATATCAGTCGACAAAGGGCATGACTCGTCCAACAAAGTTCAGAAATCATACTCGAAACATTCCCGAGTTGCGTCAGTCGCAAATACCTCGGATGCTGCATGCATAGTGCAAAGGTAAGACCCGCCGAACTTTCGAGCTGGGCTAAGGACCGTTCCAGCAACGTTAATCCTTACACTTTCCGTGTCAGCAGACATGATGAAAAATCCCGACGGACGCGTTGGGTAAAATTCAAAGTTATACTGCAGATCGACTCAGTAAGACCTCAAGCGGCCTAGTCGAATCTGACCAGTTTGTTCCAGATTCGAGTCCGGGGACTCGAGTTTGATTGAAAGCTAGTAAGGTTTTACCCGAATGTGTAGTTAACCAGTCCCGATCCGTCGAGTGTACTGGGCCTGCTAAGCTATTATCCCTTGATCATCATAAAACACAGTCGATGAGATACTCGACATAGCCAAACGTGTGCTATTCATACAGGAATTCCAAATTATATACAGAATACAAAGCATGACGTGCACTTACGAAAGAGTCCATGCCCGATTCTTCGAGTCAGCCAAGTACTCGGGGGCTACTGACATGGGTATACATATCGGGTACCCTACCATGAGGGTACCTGGTGCACGTAACGACTAAGGCCCAATATCGAAGAGCCTACTCGAAGCCCAAGACAAGAGGCCCAAGAAGATGGAGTACCCTCCAAGACTAGACATAGGCATAGTCGGTTTAGCTTTCCTTATGTGTAAACTAGGTCGGTTACAAACTCCCGAGACCCAGCCTATTTAAAGGCTGGGAGGGGTACCGATCTGGGACCAAGCCATACTCGAACCACCAAAGCTCTTGCGAGATCACATCTCGCCGGAGCCCTGTAATCGCATAATCCACAATCAATACCAGACAAGCAGGAAGTAGGGTCTTTACCTCCACCCGAGGGGCCTGAACCTGGGTAAATCTTTGCCTCTGCTTGTCAGCCGACGAAACTACCAGTACTACCACGTTCTCTCCCCATAATCTCAACCTAGGTCCTTAACCATGGGATTTG
>CAMZMU010000054.1:52661736-52777089 GCA_947311845.1 Poa pratensis
ATCGAGATGATCGTCGAGACAGCCGAGACCACCCAACGCAGTGATAGCTACAAGAGGAAGGATGGCGCAAGTCACGGGCACAATCTGAGCGATCATTCGAAGAAAAGATGGACGCTGATTGCAGATTCCACCTGTACAAGGGGGACGATGGAAAACTGCGATCCAACACTCGATGAGAAACTGCAGGGAGTTCGACCAAATGGCGACTGATTACGTAAATCGCAGAAAGGCAGCAGCCGCACAAGCACCTGCACCCGTGCCTCAGCCAAACAACGTGCCTGTTCTGATGGCACCACCTCCACCACCACAGCCTGCCCCAGGCGGAAATCTCGCGGGTGCCATACAGCCCGTACCTCGGGTGGACGAACCACAGTACCCTCCGCCCCAAGGGCAGATGTACATGATACAGAAAGGTCGACCTTCCAACAGGGAGCAAAAACTTCGCACTCGACAGGTAAACATGGCGGTCATGTCACCCCTGCGGTAACAGAATACTTGAAGGGACCGAACTACAATAAGCTTCAGCAAAGAGGACCACCCTCCATCGGTTGTTCGACCAGGGCACTCTGCTCTGGTACTCGACGCGCAAATTGGAGGCTACGCCATGTCCAAGGTCTTCATGGATGGTGGGAGCGGCATAAACATCATCTTCGCAGATACGCTCCGCAAAATGAACAGGTCAGTCGAAAACCTGCCAAGATCTTCAAATACCTTCCACGGTATCGTTCCAGGGAAAGCAATAAGCCCAGAGGCACCATACAACTCGACGTAACGTTCGGGGACAAGCACCACTTCAGGACAGAGTCGATTGAGTTCGAAGTGGTCGACTGGAAGTCACAATACCATGCTATACTTGGACGCCCGACGTTCGCTCGATTCATGGCGGTGCCACATTACGCATACCTCCAGCTGAAGATGCCTGGACCAAAAGGAGTAATCACAGTCAAGGGGAACTTCCAAAAGTCTGACTCTTGCGACCGAGAATTCAGCAAAATCTCTGAGATGTTTGGCATGGAAGCAACACTCGCTGATCTAGCGGTCTCCAACGATCGAACACTTATGCCAGCACAAAAAGGTGGCAGTCGACAGAGCATTCAGTGCCACCAACGACACAAGATCGCATCAGGTGCACCCGACTGACCCGACCAAGACAGTCAATGTCTCGTCGAGTCTGCCTATCGCATAGGAAAGCGCGCTCGTCGAATTCCTCCGTGAGAACTGGGATATATTTGCATGGTGTCCAGCAGACATGCCAGGTATTCCCAGGGAATTCGCCGAGCACTCTCTCCAGCTACTTCCAGGTGCTAAACCAGTCAAACAAACAATGCGCCGCATATCCGGCCCAAAAAGAACTGCAGTCGAAGCCGAAGTCGACAGGCTACTCGCAGCAGGATTCATCAGAGAGATCAAGAAATCACAATGGGTGGCCAACCCCGTACTTGTAGAGAAGAAGCATACAGACATCCTGCGGATGTGTGTAGATTTTACAGCACTCAATAAGTGTGTCCAAAGGATCACTTTCCACTACCTCGAATCGACCAGATCGTCGACTCCACCGCCGGGTGCGCTCGCTTGTCCTTCCTGGATGCTTACTCGGGTTACCACCAGATAAGGATGAAGGAAGAGGATGAAGAAAAAACGGCGTTCATAACCCCACTCGGGGTCTACTGCTACACCACAATGCCTTTCGGGCTCAAAAACGCAGGCGCAACCTATCAGCGCATGATGCAAGATTGCCTCAAGAAGCAGATTGGGCGAAACGTCCAGGTCTATGTAGATGACATCGTCATCACCACAAGAGAGAAAACACGCTACTCGATGACTTGCGAGACATTCGCAAACCTCAAACGCTTCCACATCAAGCTCAACCCGAAGAAGTGCACGTTCGGCGTGCCAGCCGGGCAACTCCTCGGGTATCTAGTCTCAGCTCGAGGAATCGAGGCGGACCCGGAGAAAATACAGGCCATCTTGACGATGCAAAGGCCTTCAAAGCTCCACGACGTGCAAAAGTTGGCGGGTAGAGTAGCAGCACTCAGTCGATTCATCAGCAAGCTAGGCGAAAAAGCACTCCCGTTCTATCGACTGATGAAGAAGGCAGATAAGTTCGAGTGGACGCCAGAAGCCGAAGCAGCCTTCACGGACCTCAAGCGAGTCCTCACAAGCCCTCCAATCCTCGTAGCACCAAGGGAACGCGAGCCACTATACCTATATGTCTCTGCAACTAATAGGGTGGTGAGCACTGTTCTGTGGTCGAACGCAGAGAGGAGGGACACGCCCAAAGCATACAACGTCCAGTCTATTACTTGAGTGAAGTGCTCTCCACATCAAAGCAGCGGTACCCGCACTATCAGAAGCTGGCATACGCCGTGTTCATGTCCTCAAGGAAGCTGACGCATTACTTCTCCGAGCACCCGATCACTGTAATCAGCACTTCAGGGATCGGGGACATCCTCACAAACCCCAATGCACTGGGCGAGTAGCAAAATGGCTCATCGAGCTAGCACCAAGAGACATCAAGTATGATTACCCGAAGGCCATCAAAGCACAAGTTTTACCCGACTTCCACACCGAGTGGATTGAAGCTCAGCTCCCAGGAGCACCAGATGTGTCCAATTCCTGGACCATGTACTTCGATGGCTCGAAGAAAAACGAAGGCGCAGGCGCAGGTGTCATCCTCATATCACCAAAAGGCGACAAGCTCCGCTACATCCTACAAATGGGGTTCGAGTTCCCATCCAATAACGAAGCAGAATACGAGGCTCTGATCCATGGCATGAGGATGGCCAAAGCCTCGGGTGCACTCGACTGATGATCTACGGCGACTCGAATTGGTGGTGCAGCAAACAATGAAGGCTTGTGACGCAATCGCAGATAACATGATCGCCTACCGTGACCTGTACAACATCATGGAGGGCAGCTTCGAAGGCTGCGAGTTGCGGCACATAGGGCGTGAAAGCAATGAAGAAGCAGATAAGTTAGCCAACATTGGTGCGACCAAAGCACCAGTGCCACCTGGTGTCTTCTTCGAGCGCATCGAGCACAGATCAATCAAAAAGAAGCGGCAACTCCTGCATCAGCCGCACCAGCCAAGAGCAAAACACCTAGCACAGAGGACCCACCAGTCGAGGTACTCCTCATCGAGCCAACTTGGACTCAACCCTTCCTCGCATACATACTCCGCGGCGAGGTACCCGAAGACTTCACAGAGTCAAGACGCGTCACTCGACGATCTAAAGCATACACTGTCATCAACGGTGAACTTTACAAACGCAGCATATCAGGTATGTTCCAGCGTTGCATAGCATTTGAAGATGGCCAAGCCATCCTTCGTGATATTCATGCAGGTACTTGCGGGCATCACGCCAGCAGTCGATCACTCGTAGCCAAAGCCTTTCGCGCAGGCTTCTACTGGCCCACAGCACTCAAAGACGCGGAGGACATAGTCAAAAGGTGCATCGGCTGCCAAAAATTCGCCACAAAGCCGCACGCACCCGCATCGGCGTTGAAGACAATACCATTGGCCTGGCCTTTCGCCCAGTGGGGGCTCGATATGGTTGGGCCACTCAAAAAATCCTCCCATGGAGGGCATACTCACCTTCTGGTGGCGGTCGACAAGTTCACCAAGTGGATTGAAGCAGTACCCATCACAAGTTCGACTGCCACTACAGCAGTCAATTTCATAAAATCCATCATATACCGCTTTGGTGTGCCAAATAGCATCATCACTGACAACGGTACAAACTTCACGGCTGAGGAATTCAAATCCTTCTGCAAAGAGCAAGATATCACGCTCAATTATGCATCTGTGGCGCACCCGCAATCAAACGGCCAAGTCGAAAAGGCCAATGGGCTTGTGACAAGTGGAATCAAGAAGCGCCTCCTGGTGCCACTCAAAAGGGCTGCGGGTGCTTGGGTAGAAGAGCTCCCGTCTGTGCTATGGAGCCTACGCACAACACCCAACGCCTCAACGCAATTCACTCCATTCTTCATGGTCTACGGCGCAGAGGCAATCCTGCCATCAGACGTAAGGTTCAACGCACCAAGGTCGAAGCATACAATGAAGAAGATGCAGATGAAGCACTCGAAGATGCAGTCGACTTGCTCGAAGAAGCACGCAACACAGCGCTAGCACGCAGCTGTCTACCAGCAAGATCTACGCAACTATCACAGCCGTCGACTGCGTACCAGGTCCTTCGAGGTGGGTGACTTGGTACTTCGACTGAAGCAAAGAAGGTGCATAAACTTGCTTCTCCATGGGAAGGACCCTTCATCATCACCGAGGTCATAGGTGGTGGAGCATACAGACTGAAGCATGCGAAGACCGGCGAACTCTCCCACAATCCTTGGAACGTTGCGCAGCTGCGCCGTTTCTATGCTTAGATTGCTCAGTCGCATAATGTAATAGGCTCATATGTCGGATGGCTGCAGGTTTCAGACGCGCTCTTTTCCTTACCAGGGTACCTAAGGGGACTGGAAGGTTTTTAATGAGGCGGCCTGCAGCCTAACATTCATAAATGGAATATAGTCAATAAATTCCTCATACTTTTCCTGCTTACTACTCGCATAGCTTATCAGCACAAACTTAGCCTCACCCGTATGCTCGGGGGCTGAGCTACCTCAAACATAAAAGCTTTCTCCTTCAAACATAATACTCAGCCACACTCGAATACTCGGGGGCTGGATCATAAAAAACACAAAGGAAAAAGTTGCTCAACCCCAATCAATCACTCGGGGGCTGAGCCTGCAGGCATAAGTTGAAGCTTCAACTCTCATAAAATTCATAACCTCACTCGAGCACTCGGGGGCTGTAATTCATGATCTATGTAAACTGTTTTTCATAAACCCCACTCGATACACTCGGGGGCTGCATACATACAAGTGAACAAATATGTACTAAGTGGCAAATTTACACTCGGGGGCTGTTCCCTATACATAAAACCCTAATCTTCTGGTTCATCCTTTGCTGGAAGAACAGGGCCCATAAGTTGCGCTTGATAGCAATCAACCAATGTCCTCGCATGATCGAATGTTTCGTCAAGATTCGACTGGGACAAAGACGATCCAGGCACGGTGGACGTAGCTGCAAATTTGGACGTTGACTTCGGAGATACCATGGTTGCGTTGGCACCGTCCACAAGCTTCTGGGTGATGAAGCCTCGAATGGAACCTGTTGACCGGAAGAGATCGAGCAACGCGTGGATTCCTTGAGGTTGTGGCCCAGTGGAAAAACATCTGGTTGATTCGACTGAAGGCCGACCTGCACAACTCAAGAAGCATAGTGCTCCGCCACACCCGATCTTGCAGAGTCGCGAGTATGCGTGCTCGGTGCTTGTCCAATCGAAAGTGCTGGCGGCCAGTCGTGGGTTCGTCAGTTGCCATGTTCAACTGCTCATCCACGCGAGCCTGCTCCGCCTGGAAATCTTGAACAAAACCTGCAACAACACAAGTTGGGTGAACAAAAAGAACAGGCTGTGAACTCATAAGATCAAGGCAGTCATGCTTACACTCGAGCTGTCTGTTCACGATCTCCATCTCGCCAAGCACATACTCCTCCCGTTGGGTGGGTAAAGCAGGCCTTGCCCTCATCCTTTCCAGCTCGCTTCGGGCACTCGCCAGTCTGCTCCTGTTTCGCAAGTCGAGCCTTCATATAACGTATTACTGCGGCATCATTTGCCACCTGAGCTCGAGATCGAGAGGGGATGATGCCGCGACGAACTGGATGAAGTGGCGGCTGGCCGTTTCTGTTCCAAGTATCATAAAAGTTTCATGAGAAACTAGTCACAAAGCTCAGACAGCAACAACATACAGCTCTTCGAGCGCAGACACATTAACAGAAGACCACTGACATAAAAGAGTAGCAAAATCACACGCACACTCGCAGTTCACAGATATCATTACATGGCATAAAAAAGAAGGATGCAGCTGCCCTAAACTAGGAAGTCGACTCTGGCTTGCCCCTAAGCAAGCGAGTGGCGACCTCTTTTGCCCGGCGCTCCATGGTGGTCATAAATATTTCGGCCAGTCGTGCAGCTGGCGCGCTGACTCCTTTCAAAGGCACAAGTCTCCCGTCTGGCCTCCGCGGGAAATCAGAAAGCGCTCTCTCGTAGTCACCCTCTAATCCGTGGCCTAAAAGGAGCTTGAGGGTGGACTCCGAGCCGCGTACCGAAAGGGCGCGAGAGAATTCGCCATGGTGGAAGTCCCCGGGCCAAAAACATCGGCAAATCCATCCGCCGTCGTCGGTACTTCGCCACTCGGGAGCACGGCCTTGTACACTGCGCCAAGTGTACTCGCTGACTTGGCGAGTGCATCCTTCGCGTGGGTGCACACGACCCCAGGTCGCCACAACACGGTCGAGTGGCAGATCGTCGTTCGCCCCGTCTGCAGAGGTCGGCGCGCCAGCAGCTTCTTCACAAATCACAAAGAGCAAACGTCATATATGACGCTTGGCAACCACAATAAGTTCAAAACGAAAAGATTACTCACCTCCCATGACCTGTGCGAGTTTCGCCAGTTGTTCGGCATATCCTCGCTCACGCGCGGTAGCTGAGTTAGTGGCAGCATCCAGCTCCTTCTTCGACTCAGCGCGCTGCGTGACGAGTGCTTCTTCAAGCTCCTTTACGCGGGACTCAGCCGCTGTCTTTTCGCCTGAAGTAGCAAATCGCATACAGTTTATAAATCGACAAAGACAAAGTATTGCAAAAAGAGCTTCAGAAAAAAATGGCAAAAGTAAACTCACGACTGAGTCGCTCCAGGTCATTACGCAGGCCATCCCTCTCCTGCTCCACCTGGACATAAGCTTTGGCAGAATCCGCCAGTGTGCGGTAGAAGGGCTGCAGACACACGCAGTTAGCATAATTTGTAACGTACATAGCCCCAAAACTACGCGGGTAGGCAAAAGTACTCACATGATTTGTCCAAGGCTCAGGGGTCGAAGCAGATGTCCCGACTTCAGGAGTCGCCACAACCGTAGCCTTGGGCCTCCACAACAGCAGTGGTGTCCATCGGGTGGACAACCTCATGCACGGCGGGAGAAATGTTCGGGTGATCCGGCGTCGGAACTTTCTCGCTGAGGAGATAAAGGCTGATTGGTTTCAGCACTGCGAGTGGCACACATGAAGACATCATCAGCACAAGTATGCAACAGCAGTAAACTATATCATAAGTAAAAACACAAACCTGTGTTCTCCTCTTCGTCATAGTCGAGGTCATCAAAATTTGGGCCTCCAAAGACAGGGGCGCCACTCGAATGAGGAGGAGGGGTCGAGCTCGTTGAGCATACACGCAAAGGAGCGGCACTGGGAACGGGTGATGAGCCCGCTTCCTCGTCAACCTCCAAGTCCTGCTCCTTCGCGGGTGAACTCACAGCGAAGATACCTTTTTGGTCAGTCGACGACGCTTTGGAGGCGCGATGTCGATCTCAGGGTCAGAATCGGCCACTTCTTCAGTCTGCACCTCTTCTGCTGCTTCCTCTTCAACTTCTTCCACACGCGAAGTGGTGGCGGAGGGAATTGGCGAGTGATCCCCTTTCGCTTCCATCTCTTGCACCTGAGTTTCTTCAGTTGCACCATTCTCTGGCAAAGGAGGAAGGAGGCAGCAGTCGAGTGACCCTGCATGTCATAAATCACGGCTGCAAAATTAGAGGCTGCAATGCATATGAGTGGCAACTCCAAAACTGCAAGCAAATCATAAAGTACACATACCTCAAGCAAAGGATTTTCCATCCCATACGGAGTAATGGGGCAGTCGACGTTGCACGGGTCGGCTGCCGTCAGGTTGGTGATTGATCGCACATGCGCCAACAACTCATTCCTTGACAGCTCCTCCGGGCTCATCCGTGTGGCATCATTTGGGCCCTCGTACTGCCACATGGGGTGCGCTCGGGCACGGATCGGCCACACCCGCCTCTTTACAAAAGTGGCAATTAGATGCACACCCGTCACCTTGTCGAGAAGACCTCCAATCTGGGACAGAAGAGGCTCTGCTTCTGCCAGTTCTTCATCCGAAAGTTGGTGGTCCCAGGCCTTGGTCCTTGCAAAGGCAGCAGTCGAGAAAGCGGCAGCTGCGTCCTGCTCACACTCGCATAAAACCATCCCTTTCTCCAGCCTTGTGCGGAGTCGACGGTCTTCAGTCGAAAATATCGGGTGTCACCGCGCACCTGGATCCCGCAGCCGCCCACAGGGTAGGTGCGGCCGCCTCCCCTGTTTGGTCGCACCATAAAAATGGCCTTCCATAATGCCCAACTCGGAGCAACTCCCAAAAAACACTCGCACAGCGTGATGAAACACGCAATGTGCAGAATACCGTTCGGGGTGAGATCATGGATCTGCACCCCGTAGGCAAAAGCAAACCTCGCACAAAATCATGGAGGGGGAGCGAGAAACCCCTAGGCAGAAACTCCGCAAAACAGACACGCTCATTGGCGCGTGGTTCAGGGAGTACCTCCTTCGGTGATGGCGCACGAACAGCAAGCTGGTCCGTGGGAGGAAGCAGACCCTGCTCGCGAAACTTGGTCAGATGGGCGTCCTGATGGTGGACTTCGCCCAGTCCCGCTGCTCTTCTTCAAAGCGGCGGCGGCAGCAGACGCGCTCGTTGTGGTCTTCTTGACCTTAGTTGCCGCGTCAGTCGTGGCGGCAGACGCAGCGCCTCGCTTGGAGCCTCCACCCTTGGCCATTGCTAGGATGGATGGGGAGCACAAAGAGCTTGGGCAAAAGAACAATGGAGGCGCAGCGCAAGGAGGAAGATGAGGAAACAGGGCGGCGCAGGGAGCAAATGGCAAGTAAAAACAGACGCCAGCGCCGTGCCCCTATTTACCGCAAGTCAAACGCAATCACAGCCATTCATATCACAATCGTGCGCTCCGCATGCGATCTCACCGTACACGTGGCGAACGCGGAGGGCAACCGTCGCCGGCCACTCCGCCCACTACGCACGCAAAAAGAGGAGCCATCATCACGCCTCTGGAAAAAGTGGGCCCGTATAGTCAAATCAAGTCCAAACGGCACCGTCTTCGGTCAGCTCTGCACAAATGGGCCCACCTACGTGTCACGTCCCATCAATCGCAGCATAACGCACGCCACGCGTGTCAGAAATCGCAGTCGAAATAAACGTCATCCCTGACGTCATTGAAGCATCTGTTCAGAAAATACGTTCGAGTATGCCAACGCATATTGGTCACTCGATTGCCCTGATTAGTTCGGGTGTGACAAAACTTTCTTAAGGCAAAATTGGTCACTCGACCGTTCCTTCGACTAAGTCATATTACTCCCATCGGGAGCATTCAAAAAATTCTTCGACTGAAGATGCTTAGACAATGATTGAGATTATCCTCCATTTACAAGTAATACAGCATAATCTCGGGGGCTACTCCCATCGGGAGCACTGTCGTGCACCCGATAGAATTATGGCACAAATTTCTTCGATTAACATATGCAGAGTAAGAGATTTTTGAGATTATCCTCCATTGCAAAGCAATAAAGCACAATCTCGGGGGCTACTCCCATCGGGAGCGCTGTCGCGCACCCGATAGCATAACAGCAAATATCAGTCGACAAAGGGCATGACTCGTCCAACAAAGTTCAGAAATCATACTCGAAACATTCCCGAGTTGCGTCCGTCGCAAATACCTCGGATGCTGCACGCATAGTGCAAAGGTAAGACCCGCCGAACTTTCGAGCTGGGCTAAGGACCGTTCCAGCAACGTTAATCCTTATACTTTCCGTGTCAGCAGACATGATGAAAAATCCCGACGGACGCGTTGGGTAAAATTCAAAGTTATACTGCAGATCGACTCAGTAAGACCTCAGCGGCCTAGTCGAATCTGACCAGTTTGTTCCAGATTCGAGTCCGGGGACTCGAGTTTGATTGAAAGCTAGTAAGGTTTTACCCGAATGTGTAGTTAACCAGTCCCGATCCGTCGAGTGTACTGGGCCTGCTAAGCTATTATCCCTTGATCATCATAAAACACAGTCGATGAGATACTCGACATAGCCAAACGTGTGCTATTCATACAGGAATTCCAAATTATATACAGAATACAAAGCATATGACGTGCACTTACGAAAGAGTCCATGCCCGATTCTTCGAGTCAGCAAGTACTCGGGGGCTACTGACATGGGTATACATATCGGGTACCCTATCATGAGGGTACCTGGTGCACGTAACGACTAAGGCCCAATATCGAAGAGCCTACTCGAAGCCCAAGACAAGAGGCCCAAGAAGATGGAGTACCCTCCAAGATAGACATAGCATAGTCGGTTTAGGCTTTCCTTATGTAAACTAGGTCGGTTACAAACTCCCGAGACCCAGCCTATTTAAAGGCTGGGAGGGGTACCGATCTAGGACGAAACCATACTCGAACCACCAAAGCTCTTGCGAGATCGACATCTCGCCGGAGCCCTGTAACCATAATCCACAATCAATACCAGACAAGCAGGAAGTAGGGTCTTTACCTCCACCCGAGGGGCCTGAACCTGGGTAAATCTTTGCCTCTGCTTGTCAGCCGACGAAACTACCAGTACTACCACGTTCTCTCCCATAATCTCAACCCTAGGTCCTTAACCATGGGATTTGATGAGGGTACACCTCGTCAGTAACGATGCATCGTGTCGCCGTTGTCGAGACCGAGACGGTCAAGGGTTTTCACCCGGAGCCCTATCGCGGAGAAGGTGTCCACAACAACGCCACCCTTATGACACCCACAAGCATCAACGCCGTTGGCGCCGAAGCACTCGGCTTTCACCCGGAAAAAACCTTTGCACCGCTCCTGGTATCTCGTACGCCTAGTGACCCTGAGTCAGGCCTCCAACACGCGATCTGGGAGCTGTCAAAGCCGAAGCACAACCAGCGCGAGGATCCCCCGCCGTCTGCACCCCGCCAGGCACCTAGCCCAGGAAAGGGACCATCACCACCACGTTGTTCGCCGTAGAACGCCCGCGCAGTCCACCTTCTGGACCGCCGCCTCGACATCCAAGACCTCGTACTGGTAAGTGGCGGGCATGGGACAGCAAGACTACCAGAACGGACGGGAGAGGTTGAGGTCAACAAAACAGCTCTCGGATCGCGAGGTGTAAGACCAGGCCCTCCCGCAAGTCACATCCATAGTGCCCGAAAAGGGCCTGCCAGGCGGTCACCGGATCTAGGCCTGTGGCCCGATCTAGCACCCTAGCCGCACACCTGGCTAGGGGATGGTTTCCCAGACTCCAAGAGGAACCCGTGAACCCATTGCACCGAGATTTGGCCCAAATGGGCCTAGATCCGGGCCGAGCCCCCACCTTCCCTGGCCAGCACCACCTGTCGCATTGGAGCACCGCGCCTCCCCGCGACCCACCACCTTGCGGTAAAGATCTCCGGCCCAATTCTGAGAACTGGCCGCCACTGCGCCGCCAATGGCGTCCGCCACCTCCAGGGACGCGAGCCCGTCGCCTGGAACCGCCGCCGCCGCCACTGGGTCGCCCCACCACTGTGAAGTGTCTACACGGATCGCCGGAGTGGCCATGCCGCCGCGCCCTTCGACCAGCGTGACGCCCAAGCCGTAACCTTGGCCCGCGCAAAGATCCTGCACAAGGGAGAAGGAGGGGCCTCGCCGCCGCTAGCGCCGAGGAGAGGAGGGATGAGGAGGGGGTTGAGGACGAGGGCGGCTAGGGTTTCCCTCCCGTCGCCCACGGGGGCGACAAGGGAGGGATGACAGGATTAGTTCGTTCTGTCTCCATTGATTTCAAATCCTTTTGCTAAATATCTCCGGACTAAACTTTCCAATCAATTCAGAGAATTGTACCTTCTTGAAAAAATGCATTTCTTATTTCAGGTTAGCGGAATTTGTTCTTTGTTGGATTAACCGAGTTAAGAATCTTAGACAATTAAGACATACTCCCTCCGTTCCAAATTAATTGACTTCCATTTGTCCAAATGTGGATGTATCTATACTTGTAACATGTCTAGATACATCCACATGTGGGCAAAAGGAAGTCAATTAATTTGGAACGGAGAGAGTAGAAGCTTAAGAATCTTAGTCGGTTTTTTATGAGGGATTTTTGTAAGAATCTTAGTCAGGTAATACATTTTTTATTTCCACTAAGCTGAGATTGCACTTTTCTAAATCAACCGATATTCAGGAAAACCTTAATCGGCTGAGGCATAAACGGACTCACGTAGTTGATTTCCTTACTTTTGCTATAGGGGAGGCTTTAGGGTATCTGCTGGACTTGCTCTAACGAGATTTCCTTTTTTTTTTCTTGGTTGATCCTATGGATGCATACAAGACTTTCTCGAGGGATGCAACATATCTGAGATATTGTTTCTTGCAGAAACAACTCAACTTCGTGGCATGATATGCATATCGCCGTCATTGTCAGCACGTCTGAACACCAATCAGGAGCGAATTGTTGTACCTCCTCATCGCGCGCGTCTCGTACTACCATTCACGTGTTGACTGTTGACGCCGCGAATTGTTCAATGTCGACCTGAAGAAACTTTCTCGAACTCGTGTTTGCGTCCGCTTAAAATCCAGCAGCATTTCCCTCCTTGAACCTTTCTGTTCTTAGAATCGGTTGTCCATAATTAAGTTGCGCCGGCCATGAAGTACAAGAAGGGCAGCGACGACGCCGGCGACGACAACGAAGACGGCGGCACGATGATAAAGACCCGCAGCGCGCCGCCGAGCATCGAGATCGTCGAGCACCGCGGTGCCGCCCGCCTAGGCAGCGGAGGCGGCGGGTCGATATCCTTCTCCAAGCCGTGGCGGGAGATGACTCCGGGAGCGGCAGCGGCCACGACAGCTCTGACAGGAGAGGCCCCCGGGAGCCGCCGGAGAAGCGGCTGACGCTCTTCGCGCTCCGCCTGGCCGTCCTGGAGAAGGCGGCGAGCGGGCTCGGGAAGCTGGACTTCGCCTGGGCCACCGTTGTGCTTCTCGGCGGCTTCGCCAGCGACCTCGAAATCACCGACTTCTGGTGCATCACCGTCATCCTCGTCGGCGAGGGCGCGCGCGTCTTCAGCCGCAGCCACGAGCTGGAGTGGCAGCACCACGCCACCCTCACCTCCACCGCCGGCAACGCGCTGCGCACCAGCTCCCGCTTCTTCCGCCACGTCGCGAAAGCCATCTTCAAGCCGCGGACGGCGGCGGCGTCGCTCGCGCGCGTCAAGGCGCTGCAGTTTCAGCAACAGATCGTAGGCATAATGAAGCAGCGCACCTGGCACGCGCCGGACGTACCGCTGCTCCCTTACTCGGGCTGGGTATTCGTCTCCAAGAAGATCGGCAGACTGCTCAACTGGCTGCAGATGCTCTCCGCGTTGGCCTGCGTCGCGCTCTCCGTGATGCGCCTCTCGAAGCAGGACTTCAACGAGGTGGGAAAACCCAACATGCGGCCGGCGCTGCTGCTCTTCTACACCTTGGCCGTGCTTGAGGCGTCGTTGTTCCTGCTGGAGAAGTCCTACTGGTGGTGGAAGATGTCTGTCTGCAAGCTGCTCGACGAGGTGAGCGCCGAGTGCGAGCTTGGCCACTACGGGCTCGTCTCGCTCAAGCGCTTCTTCTACGACGCCTACTCGCAATGCATCGACGGCAGCATATTCGACGGCATCAAGATGGACCTCGTCACCTTCGCCGAGGAGCTCATCCTGTCGGACTTCCTCGACGAGCAGCTCATCGGCGTGCGCATCCTGCAGCAGCTCGCCACCAGCAAGGGCTCCGCGCGCGACACGTTGCGCAAGCTCGGAACCAACCCGCGCTCCATCGAACGGGTCGTCGAGATGCTTAACTGGAAGCGCCCCGACGAGGAGGAGGTGCGGGAGTGCGCTGCCGAGGTCGTGTCCAAGCTCGCCGGCAAGCGGCAGAACGCGCTCCGCGTGTCGGGCATCCCGGGCGCCATCGAGTCCGTCATGTCCCTGCTCTACACGGGCCGCGCGCCCACGTGGTCTTCCGCCGTCACCACTAAGGGGGCCACGGAGCACGACCGGATCTACGACTATCTGAAGTTCAACCTCTTGGGCTTACGCGTGCTGAAGAAGCTCGCGAGGGACCACGACAACTGCGGCAAGATCGGCAACGCGCGCGGCCTGCTCGCCAAGATCGTCGAGTTCTCGCACGCGTCGCCGGCTCTGCTGCGCAACACGACCGCCCCGGACTCTCAGATACGCGCCGTAAAGCGCGCGCTCCAGGTGATCAAGATGCTGGTGTACACGACGGGGGCCACGGGCAAGGCGCTCCGGCGGGACGTCGCGGAGAACGTGTTCACGGTGAGCAACCTCCGTGGCGTCCTGCAGCACGGCCACCAGCACATGGAGCTGCAGAAGCTGGCCATGGACATCCTCACGGGGATGGCTATGGACGAGAGGGCCAACGAGACGATCGCGGGCACCGGAGGGGTGGTCAAGCTGCTGCTGTCGATATTCTTCAACGCCCAAGAGCTCGACCTCGGGTGCGAGGCCGGCGAGGCGCTGGCGATGCTAGCCTTGGAGAGCGAGGCGAGCTGCTCGGCCATCCTCAAGACTAGGTCCGACGTGGTCGATCAGCTCGTGTCCGCGGTGGTGGACCGCGACGCTCGGTACCTGAATGCGACGAGGCTGCTGCGCAACCTGTGCGCATACTCGGGCGAGGAGCATCGGACGCGCCTGAGCGCGGTGACCAAGGCGATCCCGGCGGTATGAAATCTTTTACTCGGTCATTTTATACTCTTTGTCGACATGGCTGCCAAGATCTTGAAAAGTTCTATCGCATCAGTAGAAAGTTAAACCGTACTCATCTGAATGGCACAATTAATTATCTTCGACATTCAGGTACTGAGAGCCACCATGAGGGAACACGACAAGATCCTGGAATTGTCTGTGGGCATGACGACGCAGATCTGCACGTTCATGGACTGCGAGCAGTTCGCCGCCGAGCTGCGCGGCGCCGGCTTGGACGAGCGCGCCTACGTGCAGCGGCTGGCCGGCATCCTGCGGCAGTACCCGTACCCGCAGGTCAATGTGCCCCGGATGCGGCGGTTCGTGGTGCAGCAGCTCGTCTGGCTCATGTCCAGCTCGACTCAACGCGAGGACGGCGGCTTCGTGGAACTGCTCCGGGACCGGGGACTCGGGATGGAGCGGCTGCTCGAGGCCATCGCCGACACTACATCGGAGGTTGAGTGCTACCACGTCTTCTCCGGCAGCGTCCCTATCAGCAAGCACCGAGAGAGCTTCTCCGACATCGTGGAGAGTGCGCTCCAGCTGCTCGCCGGCGGGGACGCTGTTGGTGGTGGAGGAGGAGCAAGCTTCGGCTGAGTCAAACACACGAAATGAGATAGCTACGGGAGAGAGCATTCTTTTCCTTGATTCCCTTATCATAGAGAGTTGCACGGCACAAATATGTTCTTTTTTTATAGAGAGTTGCCGATCACTGTCAATGTGATGGCGTGTTAGAAATACTAAAAAAAAGGAGAGATTGCAGAAATACAGAGTTCAATATGTACAGTTTCAATTAAAGGATGCATAGTTCGAGGATGGTATAGCCGTATAGGATACTGCATAGTTTTTCATTTCTTTTTTGAGCAAGTCAATAACCTTTATGCATTAAGCAATATCGGTTACATTACATCATCCACCAGCTGTGAATATAGGATACTGCCATAGTTTATTTTTTTTCTTTGAGCAAGTCAGTAACCTTTTTCATTAAGCAATATCGGTTACATCATCCACCAGTTGTGGATATAGGATACTGCCATAGTTATTATATGTATATTTGTACATCATTTTCTCAAGAATTTGTATGGATCAGTATACTACCTCAATTCCCTTGATTCACGAGTTATACATTTATTGAAATACCCACATTATATCCAATCACGATTTTATGATCATGGAACATGATGGAAACTAGTTGAATGCGGCGCGTCGGCCGCGCCCGTGGTGTATATTTTTGTGGATATAACTTGTTAAGTTGTTTTGTTCAACTAATATATTTTGTGAGTAGAAATGGTGGCGTTTCTTGTATAATTCATTTATGTTTGCATAAATATTACAACTAATAATTTGCTGTAATGCATTAATGTTTGCGTAAATTTAGCAAATAGGGTTTTTTTTGTGTGGGAATTTTGGAAATTTGTTATTTTTGGAAAATTTGGATATATTATTTGTATTTTATTTTAAGTGTAGGTTTGAAGGTTATAATGGCATGATAAATGTTAAAGGAAATTGGAATTTAACAAAATTCGTCGAACGTTTGTGCGAATTTGGATCCAAAATTGAGGAGTTAGAGTCGACTAATCTCGGAACCGATCACGTGGATGGAACCTGTTCGTCGACGCGCGTATTTTTCGTGTATATATTTTTGGGAAAATGCGGGGTCTTTTCTGTAAAAATCTTGACGAAGTATATAATTTTTAGGAAACGTGGGGGCTTTTCTGTAAGAAAATGAGCGGGGGCTTTTATGCAAAAAAATGACAAAATTCGTCAAATGTTTGTGCGAATTGGATCCAAAATTGAGGAGTTAGAGTCGACCGAACGCGAAACCGTTCACGGGGATGGAACCTGAACGTCGACGCGCATATATTTCGTGTATATAATTTTTGTAAAACGCGGGGACTTTTCTGCAAACAATTTGACAAAGTTCGTCAAACGTTTGTGCGAATTTGGATCCAAAATTTGGGGTTAGAGTCGACGAAACTCGAAACTTTTTTTGTGTATATAATTTTTTGGAAAACGCGGGGACTTTTCTGGCAAAAATGTGACAAAATATGGAACCTGCTCGTCGACGCGCATATATTTCGTGTATATAATTTTTGGAAAACGCGGAGACTTTTCTGCAAAAAATTGACAGAATTCGTCAAATGTTTGTGCGAAGTTAGATCTAAAATTGAGGAGCTGGAGTCGAGAAAACTCGAAACCTACTCGTCGGCGAAAATTTGACAGAATCGTTAAACGTTTGTGCAAAGTTAGATCAAAAATTGAGGAGTCACAGTTGACCAAGCTCGAAGCCGATAACGGGAGTGGAACCTACCATCGGCGCGCACATATTTCATGCATGTTTTGGAAATGCATGTTTTGCAAATCACGGGTTTTTTTTTCTAAACGAAGCAAAAAAAAATTCAAAAAAAGAAGAAAAAAAGAGGTGATACAGTGCACGCGTACTGTTCATAGCTGTTCACGTGAACAGTGCGCGACGCGCTGAGAGGGCGCTAAAGTTTGCGTCCATTATATATAGTAAAAACGAAGCAAAAAAAAATGCAAAAAGAAAAAAAAGGTGCTACAGTGCGCGTGCACTGTTCATAACTGTTTACGTGAACAGTGCGCACGTGCTGAGAGGACGCTAAAGTTTGCGTCCATTATATATAGTAGTAAAGTAATGGTACACAAATTCACATCCATTACATTACAGAATTCAATGTCTTCCAATAGGATCATTATAATCAAGTCTCATCGGGCAAAGTTCAATTGAAACAACAGTGAATACACGAAAATAATTCCGGGCCCAAGACATCATGGCTTAACACTAAATGCAGCCAACTAAGAGAACGCCGTAGTTCGCAAAATCATCGTTAAAACCATCATCTGCGTTCTGCTCTTCCATGTCTGACCAAGTTAATATTCAGGGACTACGATGTCAGACGAGTTTTAAATGTACTCGCAAACCCAACATAAGATATGCATGCTTCCACCAAGTACACAGGAAGGCTTCTAATCTATTTTTTCCAAGCAAAGCCAAATTTCTATTATCGATATAGCATAAGGTAATTTTGGAAAACCTTTTTGAAAACTAGTTGGCAAACCATTCATCAAAGGTACCCAGTTAATACCTATAGCCTGATCATAGTCCATCATGATCAATTACTCAACATCTTCTCATTTTCACCATCATCCATTGTAGTACACTTGTGGTGCGATTTCAAGTCCTCCACTAGTAGGAATATGCCTATACCCACCACTTTATCACGGCGGACGGTCACCGGCGTCCGCCAGCGCTATTTCTGCTGGAATTTTGGCCCATAATTCTTTTTCCATAATTCCTGAAAATCCTAGAGTCCCATGTGGCCCATTCATACATGACAAGAGGTGGGACAAATGTTTAGTCCCATATTGCTAGTTTAGAGAGAGTTGCACCACTTTATAAGGTGAGCTCTTCTAGCACTTATACGAGCACAAGAATAAGAGAGAATAGGAGAGAGCCCACGCGCGCTCCTCCTCCTCCGCCGCCCGCCTCGTCACGACGCGCGCGCGCCGCGGGTTGCGGGAATCTCGCCGAGCCGATGTGTTCTTTTTGCCACACATGAATGGACGAATATGAAGGTGAAACGTTTTGCACTAATGGAGAATGAAACGTCTGCATTAAGTGAAACGTTTTGCACTAATGGAGAATGAAACGTCTGCATTAAGTGGAGATGAAGGCGTTGGCTGTTCATTTTCGCCTTCTGCCTGTTCGATTCCTCTCCTGCGGTGCTTGTTCGCCTCCTGCGGTTGTGCCTACAAAAGTGAGGTCGCTCCTCTCCCTTAGACACCGCAACACAGCCACATCTCATGCGCCTGCCTCCTGGTTCTCGAGCACTGCGTCGCCGATCAAGTCTTCCTCATTCCGTTCCGCGGCGTGCACCGCGTGACGGAACAGTAGGCCTCCGGAACCCCGTCTCTCGCGATCCTGTACGGGAGAGAGGCGATAAGGTTTTTGGGGAGCGTCATCACGCGACTACTGGCTTCTTCTCCAACACGGACTCCGACGACTACTTCCCGGACGACGACTTCTTCCCTGACGTCGACGTCCTCTTCGGCAACATGTCTTCATCAGCCAACGCGAACGGGTCGTCCTCCACTGGCCCGTATGTGACCCTACTCTGTCTATTCCAGATCATGTTTCAGACTTTGTTTCTAGGAATATGCGTACAATTGCTTGATGCGTACTTTCTGATAGATTGCATGACTAGTTTAATTCTTATTTCTCTAGCCATGTTTTATCTACTGTTTTTATGGATTAAATCATGTGGAAAATTGCTCATATATTCAACAATCCAAAAACCTTATGTTAGGCAATTTTCTCCTGTTGGCTTTGCTGCTTCACTGAGGCCCGCTGCTTTCGATGGGGTGAACTATAAGAAGTGGCGTGCGAGAGCCACTCTCTGGTTTGAAACCATGAAGTGTTTTCACGCTGCTAAAGGCAAGCCTGAAGGAGAGCTCACTCCTGAAGAGGAGAGAGCTTTTCAGGAAGCCGATACCCTGTTGAAGATGGCTATTCTCAGCATCCTTGGTGACAAGATTGTCGACCCATATTTGTCCATCACTACTGCCAAGGGCATGTGGGATGCGCTCGAGGCCAAGTTTGGGGCCTCGGACGCAGGCAGTGAATTGTATGTCATGGAGCAGTTCTTTGACTACAAGATGACTGGTGAGCGCTCCATTGTTGAGCAGGCTCATGAGATACAGTCCATTGCTAAGGAACTTGAGCAAGTTTCGTGTGTGTTACCCGATAAGTTTATTGCGGGAGGCATCATTGCCAAACTCCCTCCTTCGTGGAGGAATTTTGCTACCTCTCTGAAGCACAAGAGACAGGAGTTTTCCGTTATGGATCTCATTGGGTCTCTTGACGTGGAAGAAAAGGCGAGAGCAAAAGACACACGAGCTCGAGTCTTTGAGGGAGGTTCGAGTGCTAACTTCGTTCAGAAGAAGAACTCCCAGTCCTACAAGCCCAAGTACAAGAATAAGTCTGAGGACAAAGGCAAGTACGATAAAAAGAACAAGCCTTCACAGTCTACCAACTTCAAGAGGAAGACCGATAGGAAGAAGGGATCCTGCCATGTTTGCGGTGATCCCAATCACTGGGCTCCAAGATGCCCTAACCGATTTGAGGAGCGCGAGAAGAGCGGCAAGACCGCTAATGTTGTCATTGGAGATACTGAGATGAAAGATGCTGGGTACGGTATATTTCCAACTATCTTTTCAGTATGTCATTCTCCTGAATGGTGGATTGACACGGGTGCCAATGTACATATTTGTGCTGATATCTCAATGTTTTCTTCTTATCAGGTCGCAGGGACTTCTTCCGTGCTGATGGGGAACGGGTCACATGCTTCTGTTCGTGGTGTTGGTACGGTCGATCTGAAGTTTACTTCGGGGAAGATCGTGCGCCTGAAGAACGTTCATCATGTGCCCTCCATAAATAAAAATCTTGTTAGCGGGTCTCTTCTGTGTCGAGATGGCTACAAGATAGTTTTTGAGTCCAATAAATTTGTTGTGTCCAAGTTTGGAACTTTCGTTGGTAAAGGCTATGAGTGCGGAGGCTTGTTCCGCCTATCACTGTCAGATGTTTGTAATAAAGTTGTGAACCATGTTTGCACTTCTTCTGAATCAAATGTATGGCATTCACGTCTCTGTCATATTAATTTTGGGTGCATGACGCGGCTAGCCAAATTGAATTTAATCCCCAGTTTCACTACTGTCAAAGGTTCTAAGTGTCAAGTTTGTGTTCAAGCAAAGCAACCACGCAAGTCTCATACGACTGCGGAGGTACGAGACTTGGCACCTCTAGAGCTCATACATTCTGATCTTTGTGAGATGAATGGTGTGTTGACAAAGGGTGGAAAGAGATACTTCATGACGTTAATTGATGACTCTACTAGATACTGTTATGTGTACCTTCTGAAATCAAAAGATGAGGCTCTAAATTTCTTCAAAATCTATAAAGCTGAAGTGGAAAACCAACTTGATCGAAAGATCAAGAGGCTTAGGTCCGATCGTGGAGGAGAGTATTTTTCCAATGAGTTTGATTCCTTTTGTGCTGAACACGGTATAATTCATGAGAGGACGCCTCCCTACTCACCCCAGTCAAATGGAGTGGCTGAGAGAAAGAACCGTACTCTAACTGATTTGGTTAACGCCATGTTAGACACATCGGGTCTCTCCAAGGCATGGTGGGGGGAGGCGATACTGACTGCGTGTCATGTCCTAAACCGAGTTCCCATAAAGGACAAAGAGATAACTCCATTTGAGGAGTTTGAAAAGAAAAGGTTGAAACTCTCTTACTTGCGAACATGGGGTTGTTTGGCGAAAGTCAATATACCAATTCCCAAGAAGCGCAAGCTTGGACCGAAAACCGTGGATTGTGTTCTTCTGGGCTATGCATTCCATAGCGTTGGTTATAGATTCGTGATAATAAAATCTGAGGTATCCGACATGCATGTTGGTACAATTTTGGAGTCGAATGATGCGACTTTCTTTGAGGATATCTTTCCCATGAAGGATATGCCGAGCTCATCAAATCAGGAGATGCCAAGTTCATCTAGTCAGGAATTTGTTCCAATTCCTGAACCCACCATTCTGATAGAACACCATGAAAATATTGTGGAGGATGACAATGAAACTCCTAAAAGGAGCAAGAGACAGAGGACTGCAAAGTCTTTTGGTGATGACTTCATTGTGTACCTCGTAGATGACACTCCCAGTTCTATTTCAGAAGCTTATGCATCTTTGGATGCTGACTACTGGAAGGAAGCTGTCCGTAGTGAGATGGATTCCATCTTAGCTAACGGAACTTGGGAGATCACTGATCGTCCGTACGGGTGCAAACCTGTAGGATGTAAGTGGGTGTTCAAGAAGAAGCTTAGGCCTGATGGTACCATTGAGAAGTACAAGGCACGGCTTGTGGCCAAGGGTTATACTCAAAAGGAAGGAGAAGACTTCTTTGACACTTACTCACCTGTAGCCAGACTGACCACCATTCGCGTGCTACTATCATTGGCTGCCTCACACGATCTTCTTGTCCATCAAATGGACGTTAAGACGGCTTTCCTAAATGGAGAGTTGGAAGAGGAAATTTACATGGAGCAGCCATATGGTTTTGTGGTACCTGGTCAAGAAGGAAAGGTGTGCAAGTTGTTGAAGTCATTGTACGGCCTTAAACAAGCCCCTAAGCAGTGGCATGAGAAGTTTGAAAAGACTTTAACTGCTGAAGGCTTTGTTGTAAACGAAGACAAATGTGTGTACTATCGCCATGGTGGGGGCGAGGGAGTTATTCTCTGTTTGTACGTCGATGACATACTGATATTTGGAACCAACCTTAATGTGATTAAGGAAGTCAAGGATTTCTTATCTCGCTGTTTTGAGATGAAGGATCTAGGAGTAGCTGATGTTATCTTGAACATCAAGCTTTTGAGAGATGACAATGGTGGGATTACTCTGCTTCAATCCCACTACGTGGACAAGGTCTTGAGTCGTTTTGGGTATAGGGACTGCAAGCCCTCTCCAACACCATATGATCCTAGTGTGTTGCTTCGAAAGAATCGACGGATTTCTAGAGATCAAATGAGATATTCTCAGATCATAGGCTCGCTTATGTATTTGGCGAGTGCCACGAGGCCTGACATTTCATCTGCTGTGAGCAAGTTGAGCCGGTTTGTGTCAAATCCGGGAGATGATCACTGGCATGCGCTTGAGAGAGACATGCGCTATCTAAAAGGCACTGCGAGCTATGGAATTCATTATACCGGGGACCCAAGGGTACTTGAGGGTTATAGTGATTCAAATTGGATATCTGATGCTGATGAGATTAAGGCCACAAGTGGTTATGTGTTTACACTTGGTGGTGGCGCTGTCTCCTGGAAGTCTTGCAAGCAGACCATCTTAACGAGGTCAACTATGGAAGCAGAACTCACAGCATTAGACACAGCCACTGTTGAAGCAGAGTGGCTCCGTGAGCTTTTGATGGACTTACCTGTGGTTGAAAAACCGATACCCGCTATCCTGATGAACTGTGATAATCAAACTGTGATCACGAAAGTGAATAGTTCTAAGGATAATATGAAGTCATCAAGGCATGTGAAGAGGAGATTAAAATCTGTCAGAAAATTGAAGAACTCCGGAGTTATTGCATTGGATTATATCCAAACATCTAAGAATTTGGCAGATCCCTTCACAAAGGGTTTATCACGTAACGTGATAGATAATGCATCGAGGGAGATGGGTTTGAGACCCACAATATAAGTTGTTCATAGTGGTAACCCACTCTATGTGATCAGAGATCCCGTGAAGTAGAATTGGGAGACAAGCTGTTGATCAACTGAGAGGAGAATACCCTTACCTTTGTATAACACCACTCCGCGAAGATGCAATACTCTCCTAAACTGCATGGCAGGTTGATGTTTATCTTAATGTGTACCAAGAGGCTTTATCTTAAGCAGAGATGTTGTCCTGCAGAACATCTTTTGAGGAACACACCTATATGAGTCTGACTGTCAAACGTCGCAGTCCATGAGAGTGGGGTGCTCTTTAATAAACTCATGAAAGGCCTTGGAGTATGACGTATAAGCTCCACCCGCGGGGAAGTCCCACGGCAGCCTAGTATCGGTCAAGGCTTTGTGTGAAGCTAGATTCGCAGAAAACATGCAGTTCAAGGCATAGTCCACTGTCCAAGTTGCAAACTAGTGTAACATGAAGTCTAGGTGGAAGTTCAACTTAACAGTCTCCACTGTAGCACCGGTATATAAACAGTGTTTGGAACCAAAAGCAAATTTTGTGTGCCTCTAGAATCTTGTGGGGGATTGCTGGAATTTTGGCCCATAATTCTTTTTCCATAATTCCTGAAAATCCTAGAGGCCCATGTGGCCCATTCATACATGGCAAGAGGTGGGACAAATGTTTAGTCCCATATTGCTAGTTTAGAGAGAGTTGCACCACTTTATAAGGTGAGCTCTTCTAGCACTTATACGAGCACAAGAATAAGAGAGAATAGGAGAGAGCCCCACGCGCGCTCCTCCTCCTCCGCCGCCCGCCTCGCCTCGCCTCATCACGACGCGCGCGCGCCGCGGGTTGCGGGAATCTCGCCGAGCCGATGTGTTCTTTTTGCCACACATGAATGGACGAATATGAAGGTGAAACGTTTTGCACTAATGGAGAATGAAACGTCTGCATTAAGTGAAACGTTTTGCACTAATGGAGAATGAAACGTCTGCATTAAGTGGAGATGAAGGCGTTGGCTGTTCATTTTCGCCTTCTGCCTGTTCGATTCCTCTCCTGCGGTGCTTGTTCGCCTCCTGCGGTTGTGCCTACAAAAGTGAGGTCGCTCCTCTCCCTTAGACACCGCAACACAGCCACATCTCATGCGCCTGCCTCCTGGTTTTCGAGCACTGCGTCGCCGATCAAGTCTTCCTCATTCCGTTCCCCGGCGTGCACCGCGTGACGGAACAGTAGGCCTCCGGAACCCCGTCTCTCGCGATCCTGTACGGGAGAGAGGCGATAAGGTTTTTGGGGAGCGTCATCACGCGACTACTGGCTTCTTCTCCAACACGGACTCCGACGACTACTTCCCGGACGACGACTTCTTCCCTGACGTCGACGTCCTCTTCGGCAACATGTCTTCATCAGCCAACGCGAACGGGTCGTCCTCCACTGGCCCGTATGTGACCCTACTCTGTCTATTCCAGATCATGTTTCAGACTTTGTTTCTAGGAATATGCGTACAATTGCTTGATGCGTACTTTCTGATAGATTGCATGACTAGTTTAATTCTTATTTCTCTAGCCATGTTTTATCTACTGTTTTTATGGATTAAATCATGTGGAAAATTGCTCATATATTCAACAATTTCCGCTGGCGGACGGACTACAACGCCCGCCACCGGTACCTGGTCTACCGCTGGCGGGCGGAAAATATTGTACGCCAGCGACAGTGTCACGCAGGCGCCAGCAGGCGGGGCTAACTAGCGCTGGCGGACGGCTGCAGTACCCGCCAGCGGTACTTAACTTTCCGCTGGCGGATGGTGTGGCCTGCCCGCCAGCGGTAGTTGGCTCAGCTGGGCCCAGAAACGAGCAAACTACCGCTGGCGGGCACCCGCTACAGTCCGCCAGCGGTAAGGCAAGTACCGCTGGCGGGCAAGAGATGTCGTCTGCCAGCGATAACCTGGGAACATGCATAAGTGCGGCCACCTACCACCACCCACCATTATTGGCACCTCACACTTGCTTCTCTCACTAGCTCGAGCTTAGCTCATTTTTAACTCATTTCCCCCTTCTAATCCACCACTTTTAGCCAACAAAAAACTTATTTAGTTGATAGATCCCACTAAATCTCTCTCCCACATCCAACTTTGACAAAAAAAATCCACTCAAACCACTCCTACCTCTAGATCTAGATTTCTACAAGATTTTCATCTCCGGTCGACTCCTTCGGTTATTTTGACGTGTGTTCAACTTATATGCAAAATGATGAAATGGCTTGGAATGTGTGAAATTGTGTTGTGATGGATGAATTTATGTTGCGATGTGTGAAATTAAAAATGAGGTGCCAATATCCTGCCGGAATGTTGATTCATCTCCGTTTCGGCAACTTTTGGCACTCTCCTTAGGTCCTATTTGTAGGAAGGTCATGGCAAAAAAAATCATGAAATCCGATAAAATACACAATGGTGCTTAAATTATCTTGATTCTACAACGTGCAGGTGATAATGGTTATTATGAGTGAACGTGTCGTGAATACATACTTGAGATACGCGACGGAAGACATGTTGCAAATAAACGCAAAGACATACAATGTCCGTGTCGAAAATGCAAATTGGAGTGCGGCATCAGCCCCTTTACCGGAGATTTGCTGACTCACCTGCTCAGGTGTGGATTCATGGATGGCCACACTCAGTGGATAGAAAATAATGAAGATGATGAAATCCATGGGGCGGCGGCAGGAAATGATCAGAAGGGCAGCAAGATCACAATAACGACGAGGGGCAAGAAAACGAAGAGCCTGATCCCCAACATGATCATGTTGGAGAAGACAATGATGAAGAACAGGTGGTACCAGAAGAGGAGGACACGCGTACACCGCTAACTTCAGTCGTGCGGGACCCTCATCTAAAAGAACTGTTTCTAAAGAAGACGAATAACACACAATCTAAGCTGGCGCAACTGGAGATAGACTCGAATACTCCGTTGTATCTAGGCTGCGATCCGGAAGAGTCCCGCTTGAAAGTAGCGCTTGATGTTTTGCAGATGAAGACATGTCACAAATGGAGCGATAAAAGCGTCGACGCTAATCTGGAATACTTGCACGGTATCCTTCCGAAGGGCAACACGTGTCCTAAAAATTGTGACGAAGCCAAGAAAGTTGTGTGCCCCTTTGATTTACCGCAGGAGAGGTACCATGTGTGCATCAACGACTGCTACATTTATCGGAAAGAGGACGAGGAAAAGATCAAATGTCCAGTGTGCAAAGCTGCTCGATACAAGATAGGGAAGAAATCCCCTCGCAAAGTTGTGTGGTACTTTCCGCTCATTCCTCGTCTGCAGCGATATTTCGCAGACCGTAAGGAAGGAAAGCGAATGCGCTGACACGCGGAAAGAAGGGAGGCAGTGCTGAAAGATTCAGAGCGTAGTGAAAAGATAATTCTGACGCACGCTTCGGATGCAAGCCAGTGGAAAGAATCAGACGCTTATGATCCAGAGTTTGGAGCAGAGCCAAGGAACATCAGGTTGGGTGCGAGCACCGACGGTCTCAATCCGTTTGGCAACCAGAGCAATACACACAGCATGTGGCCCGTGTTTGTATGGATATACAACCTCCCCCTGGTTGTAAATGAAAAGGAAGTACATACACATGAGCATGCTAATTCAAGGGCCAAAACAACCAGGCAGCGACATCAATCTGTATCTGAAGCTACTGAAAGATGAGCTAGACACGTTATGGGCGCCAGAAGGGGTCTCCACTTGGGACGCTGTCACAGAACAGTATTTCCCTAGGAGAGCTGCCTTGCTCTGTACGGTGCACGATTTGCCCGGCTGTGGATACGTGAGTGGCCAGGTGTGCCACGGACATAACGGATGCGTCAGGTGCATGGATGATCCGACATTCCACCAGATTAAGAAAGCCAGTTCTTCGAAAACCGTCTACATAGGCCATCGAAGGTGGCTACACAATAAAGACCCATGGAGGAGGCGTGGAGAGCTTTTGTCGTGGTGGGATCACGGCAGATGCCATGGGTATGGCTTAGTTGGGGCCGAATGGTCGTTGGGGGAATCCGGGGAGGGTTTATGCACTCAAGACGTGCACAAGCAAGAACATGCAAGAAACCACAAGACAGAGCAAGAAACGAAAGCCAAGAACACAAAAGACACCACGATGTACCCAGGTTCGGGGCCTTCGTGAGGAAGTAAAACCCCTACTCCTGCCTTTCCTCTCTCAATATATCAGTGTCGTTCTCAGGTACAAGGTGCTCCTCGAGCTGTATGATGCTACCAAAGTGAGAGCTCGAGATAGAAGATGAAACTATGAAGGGGGAAATGAGCTAGGGTTTTTGCCGTCCTCCTCCCTGGAGGTAGAGATGCTGCATATATACATAGGCCGAAGTACAGTTTTACCCCTGCCTCCAACTAACAATGGCATGGCCAAAAGGTAGAAGACAAGCCTCTGCCTCCTGCCAGCTCAACGGCCGGACTGTCAGGCCGGACAGGCCTAGCTTTCCTCTTCCGGTCATACTCAGTAGCCTGCCGAGGTCTAGCCTGTAGACCTTTCCCGAAATAGCCGAGTCAGCTCCTAGGCCCCCGAGCTTCCGGGAAACCCGTGGACGGACCTCGCCGTCCTCTGAAGCTTCGGGCTACGAGCTCTGCGGCGCCCGTGACCTCTCTGACATGCCTCGATCCTTGCTGCCAACCTCGGATAACACTCCTGATCCTATACCTCGGTAGAGAATACCTTATTCCTGTGGTAGCTAGCTGACTGCCCCGAGGTTGATACCTCGGAGGATATACCTCGGAGAATATACCTCGGACGTACACCTTACGTCGGATGACGCCTCCTGCGTCCTTGCTCAATCGTTACCTCGGACAGCTTACTGCCTTAACCTTACATGTCTTTACCTCATCTTTACCCTACCCGGGGGTAACCCCCCGACAGTAGTCCCCGAAGCTGATGTGGTCTTGCAGCCTCGGATGAAAGGCCGCATCAGGTTCAACCCGAAACCACATGCGCTACAATGTTTTGCAGGTCACCGAACCAATACCCGGAAAATCCATCGGTCTGTTCCTCGGGCCATACTGCTTTTCCGAAGTATCCGCCGAGATCTCGGACGTCAACCCCTCGATTCCTGCATCCTTACTGACTTCGGTCAGAGAACACTGTTCACGTGTCCCATCCGTCACTTCCTGGTCCACGACAGTCAAAGCACTCGAGTGCTTTCCACCACGCGGCCCACGTCAGCGGAGATTCCCGCTTGCGCCGCTTCGCGCTCCAGTAACCGCACCGCCCGACGGTTTGCCTCCTGCAACCGATCCTGTGGCCTGCTCGCCCACCGCTATCTTCGTGCCACGTGGGCCATTGTGCACAAACGATCCCACTCGCCGCTCCGATAACCGCGCGGTAGTGCGCAGTTACCGCCCGCGGTTATAAATACAGGCCCAGGGCAGTGCATCCCTCTTCTTCCTCATCCACTTGCCGTTTCGCCTCCATCGCAACCAGCGCCGCCGCTTCCAGTCGAGAAGAAACGCGTTCCCGCCGCCGACGAGCAGCTCCTTCGTCGCCGTTGCGAACGCGTCGCCAGCGCCGCCCTTGAGCATTTCATCTTCACGGTACACACCTCTTTTCTTGTTATCTTAGCATTGCTCTTGGTTTCTCCCTCTTCGCGTTTTGGTTCTTCATATATTCTTGATTAAAACTTCATTTATCTCCTCCGGTAGATCTTTCTTGTATACTCCTTTGGGTAGAAAGTAGTTTCTTGCCTCGGATAGCTACTCCCATAGCATGGATCTGCCTCTATGCACATAAGATAGCCACCAAACTCCTCCTGAGTTAGCCAAATATTGTACTAGATTCCAGATTCCCTTTTTCCTTTACTGAATTTTTGCACACTCTCTGCAGATTGACTCTGCCGAGATGTCTCCGCCTGAGACTTCGGAACAAACCGAGGTTCATGACCTCGAACTAGAGGTCGGCGAGCGCGCCGGCTGGGAGGGTTCGGATGTCACCCGGACGAGATCCAATGGCTCAGGGACACTCGGCGGATTCCCGCCGAGGTAGAGTGCCGCCTACCCGAGGGCGAACTCGAGCCACAAGTCAGAGCAGGGGAACGGGTGGTCTTCGTCGCGCACTTCCAGCGCGGCTTCGGACTGCCCGTCAGTGATTTCTTCCGGAGCTTCCTGGACAAGTTCGGGCTCCAGGTTCATCATCTCCCCGCCAACGCCATCACTACTCTCTCCTGCATCGTCTCCTTCTCTGAGGGATACCTCGGCCTCAAAGCCACGGTAGACCTCTTTTCTCGCTACTTCCAACTTAAGCGGCAAGTGATCCCGGCTCCAAAAAACAAGGATCTGCCCAAGCTACTAACCGCCTGCGGAGCAGCCACCATAGCTCCTCGCCGAAACTCCATCTTCCCACGTATCACTACTCCGGACACCGTTCGCAAGTGGCTCCGGACGTGGTTTTACGTGAAGAACTCCGGCGAAGAGGACTTCCTCAACCTGCCGGCGTTTAACCTCAGCCCTCCTACAGAACAGCTCAACTGGGACTACGCTCCCCCTCACACCGGCGAACTCAAGTCCATCCATGGGTATATTGCGAAATGGCAGGACCCGGAGGACCCCGAGAACGACGGGAAAGTCCTGACGGCTGACGACCTGGCCTGCACATTCGTGAAGCGCAGGGTCTCCCCTCTCCAGGCGAGGTCTCACAAGATCTGCCATATGAGCGGTCTTTATGACCCCACCCGACATACGCACATTGCACTGGACAATGCCGCGGTAGCTCGGCGAGTCCGAGCTATCACCAAGTCCAAGATCTCTGATGCTTGGACATGGGGAAGGGAGCCCCACTACAGGACCAAGCCAGCGAAACAGGTACGCTATTCCGACGTTTTCTTCGATACTCCTTTACCACCGAGGTCTTGCTACCGACGTTCATCTTGATAATTTTCTTCCTAACTCCTTTTCATATGTCTGCCATACAGCTGTTCGCCGCCAGACCGCCGAGGATGGAGTCCATCCTGCGGACCACTTCGGCGAGGATCTCCCTGTCGAGGACCCACCATCCAACGTGGACCCTGACGACGAGGATTTTATGCCCATTGCCTCGGCCCGCATCACCACCGCGGGTAAGCCTCAAGCACAAGCTTCAGTTCAAGAGATTTCGGATGACGAGGAGGGGTTCCTCGTCGTGGAACCAATAAACGCGGTACCTCTCTCCTGCCTTCCTCACCTTCCGAACTTTACTCCAGCAACCAGCCGGAAACGCGCTGGTGCCGCAACTCCGGCCGCCGAACCATCCGCCACTGGAGCCTCCGGACCCACTGAGGCTCCGGTCAAGAGACGCCGGCTGAAGAAGTCCGGACATCCTCCTCATGCCCGGGGGGCAAGAGGTTTCCTACCTCGGATGGGTAATGCTTTGCTTCTATAGCCAACAATGTTTGTTGCTTAAACATATTATCTCGGTATTAACACTTGACCATCTTCTTTCGTTGCAGTGCCCCATAGACGTGGATCAGGAGGTATCCTCCATGACTGCACCCGTTGGTGCCTCTGAAGCCACGACCTCCCCGACGAACTCTCGCCCCGGATCTCCTCCACCGAGGTCTGGCCCGGCCTTGGGGAAATCTGCCCCCACCCGAGGTCAGACTTCTCCGCGTCCTCAAACGGATGCGGAGACCAATCGCGCCAGGACTCGGCTACCACCTTGCCGGAGCCTCGACTCTCCCCCCGAAGCCAGACTGCCCGCAACCAACAGCAGCAACAGCAGAAGCATCAGCAGAAGCAAAGCAACAGCCCAAGCAACAGCCCCAAAAACCACTCCGCCAAACCACCTTGCCGTTGGAGAAGGGCAAGGAGAAAGAGAAAGAGACGGTGAAGGCCAAGGTCACCCCCAAACCAACATCTGGGTCTGGCACCCTGACTATCTCTTCTCCTTCAAGGATCCAACCGAGGTCTCCTCCCCCGGTGACACGCCGAATTCCTCCATTCGCCGCACCCATTGATGAGACTGCCCCTCCGGCCGAAGAATATGCTCGGAGGGCATCTCTCATATTGGAGAACCGGCCTGCTTCAAGTTCCGAGGCTGCTTTGGCCGTGGAGGCCTCGGTTAGGGGCATCGAGCAGGGCGGACCGTGGGGATTTCCTCCTCTGCGCACTGATAGTGGCCAGAGCCTCGGCTCCTTGGAACATTACAATGCAGACTGGAATTCTGCAGACGAGGTCTCCTCGGCCTCCTTAGCTGCTCCGGTGGCTGAGCATCCCGCGGGAAACAGCGCCTGCATCCGAAGCGTATATGATCTACAAACTGCTGCCCTGCGTGCTGCTCAAACCATCGACGTAAGTCCTATTCTCTTTACTTTCATGCAGTATCTCATCTAATATCCACCATCCCAGTCCCCGAGATTCGAGGTAAACTATTGACGCTCCGTCGGAGTTAAAATTGTTTGGCTTGAATCTCAACTTTCCATTTTCATCCGACGTATCCAATCCATTTTATCTCACTTTAGCATGCACCTCGGGTACGAGTCCCCGAGACTCATGTCGAGGCATACCCCGGCAACATTTTCCCAATGATTTGACTCCGAGTCCCCGAGACTCTTGTCGAGGTATAACCTTTCTAACCGAGCTATATTTTTCTTCCTTGCAGAATACTATGAACATCCGTACGGACATCTTCCACTCTCTCTTGTTCGCACACAAGAACCTCCATGATGCGCACAAGGCCGCACTTGCAGCGAAGAAAACTTCGGATGACCAGCTAGCGCAAGAGAAAGCCGAGGTATCTCGGCTGGTAAAGGAACTGAAGCGCATCACTGAGCTGCGGACGTCTGAAAAAGAGCAGCTGCAGGCGGAAAAGGCCAGTGTTGTCGAAACAGAGAAGAAACTCCGGGAGGATGCCGCCAAGGATCACCAGGAGCGCTCCAGTTAGCCGAGACCCGCGCCACCTCGGCCACCGAGGCTTATGAAGCCCTTCAAGCTTCGGTTAACCAGTCCTCCCGACGCTGCAACACATCAACCAAGAAATGGACAGTAAGCTTCTTGCCCCCCTTAGCTTTGCTTTGTCCTCAACAACTGGCTCTTTGCCGAACTATCTCTTTCATTATTAACAGGCTATCCTTCTGCAGAGCACTTCACCTACACCCAAGTCTCGGCCCGCAATGTCACTGCTCGTCACAGGGAGATGCGGAACGAAACGAACCCCGTCTGGACCGTTGAGGACCACATCGTGGCCATCAAGTCTCGGATCCATCCATTGAAAACCATTGGGTCGGAACTTCTCGATGCAGGTGTGTCTGCTTTCCGAGCCTTATGGCCTCTTGCCGACGCTCCCAAATCTACGCCCGAGCTCGCCGCCAGCTTCGTGACACCGAAAGAAGACTGCGAGAGTGGCGCTCATCTTCAGCTCGCGCTGGAGCTGATGCCGCTCTCAGGTTTATCATGACTTGGTGCGAGAAGATCGACCTCGAGAAGATGAACACTCTCCGGCGAGGCTCACCTTGGTCGTCCGACCCGATCCTCATCGCGCGCCGCCAAAAGATGGCCAACTACTTGCTGGATATGCCAACACAAAGAACTTGAGCGAAGGAGACACCTACTCCGACGCCGAGGATTACGCGCCAGAAGACGAGGAATACGAAACAGAATCCGACGTCGAGGCCGAGCAAGGTGACGACGGTGAAACCCGCGAAGCAGAAACCGAGGCTCCCCACAACCTGATGCCGAGGTTACTGCCGACGTTGCCAGCACTTCCCAGGCTACCTCGGCTCCGGACGAAATCCCTGCTGCATCGGCTGCTGCCGACGTAATTCCTGACGCCTCGACCTGAACTTATGCTTGGCCAGAAAACTTCATTAAATCCCCGGTATGCCGGGACGCAGATGTAATCAAACTTAAGTAGTTCCTTTGCTACCTCTATTACTATTATGCTCATCGAACCATGCTTTTCTAGGCTTTATATCGAATCCTTTTGAACAAGTGCCCGAGTTCACTTTCGTGTTTACTATAGTTGGCAGTCTCTGCTCTTGTCTGCCATTCTGGCGTTCGACAGTCGAGTCACAAGATTGTTGTTCATAGCATACAGTACTTAGTAAATTCCGAGGTATAGTTCAAAGTCATCCGACATAAAGAAGAAGTAAAAAACAGGGGTTAGTAAACGACATATGCCGACTGTCTTTTTGGACCGAGTCCCCGAGTTCATTTTCATGTTTCCCATGTTCTTTCGTCTTTGCTCTTGACTGCCATGCTGGCGTTCGTCAGTCGAGTCACAAGATTAGTTACACAGCATACAGTACTTGAAATTTGAGACGAGGTTCAAAATAGTCCGGCATACGAACGAAAAAGAAGTACAAACATAAAACAAGCATGCATAATAGCGAGGCAGTCCCCGAGCTCATTTTCAAGGTGCCGAGGTTTTTATTAAAGATCAGCCGAGGTACATACATTACTTCCTTCAACAGTAGAAGGGTCGGAGTAGAGCTACATTCCATGGACGCTGAAGCTCCGCATCGGGTCTATCCAGCCCATCTCCCTTGGCTCCTGTGCATCTATAAGATAGTACGAATCATTGTGCAAAGCTCGGCTCACAATGTATGGTCCCTCCCATGGAGGTGACAACTTGTGCCGACCTTTGCTGCGCTGAACAAGCCTCAGCACTAGATCTCCTTCATTAAACTTTCGGGGTTTTACATGCCGGCTTTGATAGCGTCGGAGACCCTGCTGATATATTGCTGACCGAGATAAGGCCAATTCTCTTGCTTCCTCAAGCAGATCTACAGCATCTTCCCGAGCTTCTTTAGCCTCGGCTTCTGTGTACATTGCCACTCTGGGCGCATCATATTCAATGTCGGTTGGCAGCATTGCCTCGGCCCCATAGACCATGAAGAATGGCGTATAGCCTGTTGATCTGTTCGGTGTGGTCCTTAAACCCCACAGAACTGCTGGTATCTCATCGATCCAACACCCCGGTGTTTTCAACAGTGGTTCTACTAGCCGAGCTTTGATTCCGGCCAATACCAATGCATTTGACCTTTCTACTTGCCCATTAGCCTGTGGGTGAGCCACCGAGGCTACATCAAGTCGAATTCCCTTACTCATGCAGAACCGAGCAAACTCTCCGACAGCAAAGTTCGTGCCGTTGTCTGTAATGATACTATGAGGATATCCATATCTCAGGATTATTTCCTTCAAAAAGGTCACTGCCGTATGGCCATCCAACTTTCGGATTGGCTTCACCTCGATCCACTTAGTGAATTTGTCCACCATCACCAGTATGTGAGTCATATTGCCTCGGGCTGGCTTGAATTCTCCCACCATGTCCAGACACCAAACTGCAAAGGGCCACGTGATAGGAATGGTCTTGAGCGCCGAAGCTGGCATGTGCTGCTGCTTGGCGAACCTTTGGCACCCTTCACATTTCCGAACTATATCTTCTGCATCGGCATTGGCGGTGGGCCAATAGAACCCTGCCGGAACACCTTGGCCACCAGAGCTCTTGTGCTGCAATGATGTCCACATTCTCCTTGGTGGATTTCTAAAAGCATCTCCTTGCCTTCAGCTGGTTCGACACACCTCTGCAACACCTCGGTCACACTTCTCTTGTATAGCTCCTTGTTGATGATGGTGTATCCCTTAGCTCTCCTCTGGATTCTCCTTGCCTCGGTTGTATCACTTGGCAAACTTCCGTCAGTTATGAAGTTCATTATCTGCTCCGCCCATTCCGGCACTGGATGTAGAGGAAAAAGGCTCTCATCTATCTCCATTGGTTCGGCCGCCATGATCTCCGCCATGATTGCCTTTACCATTGCTCGGCCAGTCCCCGAGTGTTGGTGCGAAGTCCCCGGGCCAGATCCGAAGCTCCCACCATCCACGTCCATGGGAAAAGCTCCATCAGTCCCGGGTACTGCGAAGCAGTCCCCGATTTCGGCCAAACGCATCCGACGTCTACCTCCATAGGCTCAGGCTCCGGATTTGGTGGTAAGAAAATTGACTCGGAATCAGGAGAAGGCTTGATTGAAGGAGTCTCAAATGATTCAGTGCTATCCCCGGTGGCACCGGTTCTTTGGATGAACCGAGCTTAGACAATACGTCGGCGGCTTCATTCTCCCCCCGAGGTATGTGCTTGTACTCACATCCTTCGAAAAACCCAGACACCTTTTGCACATGAAACCGATACAACTCCATGTTCGCATCCAATGCATCCCAAGTGCCGGTGGATTGATGCACCACCAAAGCTGAATCGCCGAAGCATTCTATACGCCGGACACCTATCTCCTTTGCCACCTTGAGCCCATGGATCAGGGCCTCATACTCCGCCACGTTGTTCGACGCCGAGAAATGGATTTGCAGCACATACTTCAACTGGTCTTGCTTCGGCGAGGTTAGGACTATGCCGGCACCTAATCCGACCTTGGTCTTGGACCCATCAAAGTGCATCTTCCAATAATTATAGTCCGGCAAGGGCGGCTCATATTGCATCTCGGCCCAATCGCATAAAAAGTCCGGCAGCGCCTGCGACTTGATTGCATCTCGCCTTTCATAATGCGGAGTGTATGGAGATACCTCGATCGCCCATTTGGCAACTCGCCCAGTTGCGTCCTTGCATCCGATGATCTCCGAGATTGGAGCATCACATACCACCGTCATGGGATGCTCTTGGAAGTAATGCTTCAGTTTCTTAACCGCCAGGTATACTCCGTACGTCATCTTCTGGTAGTGGGGGTAGTTTTGCTTCGACGTGGATATCACCTCGCTCAGGTAGTAGATTGGTCTCTGCACCGATTTGCCTCCTTCGTCTCGCTCCACCACCACTGCAACACTTACGACCCGGTTTGTAGCCGCAATGTATATCAACATCGGTTCATTCTGCAAAGGGGATGCCAACACCGGAGCAGTGGACAACATCTTCTTCAGCTCATTGAACGCCGCGTCCGCCTGCGGGGTCCAAGTGAAACTGGTACTTTTCTTCATAAGTTGATACAATGGTAAGGCTTTTTCTCCTAGCCGACTTACAAACCGACTTAAAGATGCAAGGCATCCCGTGAACTTCTGCACATCTTTTAAACAGTTCGGCAACTTCATTCTTTCGATAGCTCGGATCTTAGCCGGGTTAACTTCTATACCTCGGCTCGATACGAGGAAACCGAGCAATTTTCCAGCCGGGACACCAAAGGTGCACTTGTCCGGGTTAAGTTTCAACCGATACTTTCTTAAATTTGCAAATGTCTCTTCGAGGTCTTCGATGAGAGTATGCTTCTTTTTAGTTTTGATAACAATGTCATCGACATACACTTGCACATTCTTGCCCATTTGAGAATGTAAGCACTTCTGCATACACCTTTGATAAGTTGCCCCGGCATTTCTCAAACCGAAACACATGACACGATAGCAATACGCCCCGTACGGGGTAATAAAGGCAGTCTTTATTTGATCATCAGTGTTCAGTGGGATCTGGTGAAAACCAGAATATGCATCAATAAAAGACAACAGCTCACATCCAGCCGTAGAATCGATCACTTGATCAATCCGAGGTAAAGGAAAGGGATCCTTCGGGCACGCCTTGTTCAGGTTGGTGAAGTCAATGCACATGCGCCACACCTTGACTACCGCCGGTTCGTCCTTCTTTTTCTCCACGAGGACTGGATTAGATATCCAGTCCGGATGCAGCACTTCCATGATGAAGCCTGCAGCCAGTAACTTCGCCAGTTCTTCGAGTACCACCTTTCTTCGGTCATCTGAGAGCCGCCGCGTCGGTTGACGCACTGGTTTCACCTCTGGCCGAACAAACAAAGAGTGCTCTGCCAACTCCCTCGGAACACCTGGCAGGTCTTTAGCCGACCATGCAAAAATGTCCCGATTCTCACGGAGGAAGTGACAGAGCGCGCTTTCCTATTTCTCGTCCATGCCAGTACCAATGATGGCGAAACGCTCCGGGTTCTCCGAGTCCAGCGGGATTTTCTTGGTCTCCTTGGGCACCTCGAATGAAGCGCTCATGTCCGGAGTAATTAGTCCGGACATGCCGAGCTGAGTAGACTGCGCCATTGCCACCACCTTCTGAAGTTGCTTCTTCTCCGCCGCGATCACCAAGGACTCGGCTAAACTAGATCCCGCCGAGGCACATTGCATAGCCTTCTTGTAGTCACCAGAAATGGTTATTATTCCCTTGGGCCCCGGCATTTTCATCTTTAGGTAGGCCACATGAGTGGAGATCATGAACTTGGCCAAGGCTGGCCTTCCCAGCAAGGCATGGTAAGGGCTCTGCAAGTCCACAACCTCGAACTCAAGACTTTCAACTCGGCTGTTATCTCGGGTACCAAAACCCACGTCGACCCAAATCTTTCCCATAGGTGCACAAGAGACCCCGGGCACAATACCGTGAAATGTACAGCTGCTAGGCTGCAACTGGTTCGGTGAGTATCCCAGCTTGACCATTGTGTCTCGGTACATGATATTTATGGCACTCCCATTGTCCACCAAGACTCGGGTGAATCTCACATTGTTGGTCGGCCCACAAAACGTCGGATCCACCACCAGTGCATAGTTTCCAGGGCTCGGCATGATCCGAGGTGTATCTTGCCTGCTCCAAGTGATCTCTTGCTCGGACCAGTTCATGTATTTCACCACCGCCGGAGTTACTGCATTCACCTCCTTGGCACGCCTCAGCATACTCTTCTTATCAGTTGACTCAGTCACAAACACCACGTAGCTCTGATGTACTTCCCTATAATCATTACCGGGGTTCTCATACCTCTGATTCTCAAAGGACCACGTTTGGCTTTGGCCGGCACCACCGTTGTTGTTGTTGCCCTGGGCACTCACTGCATTCACCGGTTTCGCCTGCACCGTCTTCTGGTTTTGGGCCGCATGCACCGGGGTTGAATTTGCTCCGGTTAAGCTCTGATTCTGCGCCGCTATGGTCGGCTTATGCTGCTGCTGCGCGTTCGGATATTGAGGTCTACGCCATTGGTTCGGTGGCCCACTCCGGTTTGCCCCAGCTTTCGCCCCTTCTGCAGCGGTTCGGTGATGAAAACTACACTGCAGAGTGGTATGGTTGGGTGTTCTGCCATTCCTGCCATGATAGATACATGGTCCATTCACCAATGACTCGTAAGTCACAGGTGGTCCGGCCTCCTGCCACTGCTTCGCACCACCTCCCTGATTCTGGTTCTGGTTCGGAGTCCACGCCTGACCCTCAGTCTTCGGTTTCTGGGCGCCTCCAGGTCCGGACTGACTTGGGTTTACAGCATTGACTTGGAAATCTGGTTCTCTCCTCTTCTGCCCGAACTCTTGACGGTTATCAAACCTCGGTCCGTTGTTGCGGTTGTTCATCGGATTCCTCCTGTTCCGGGCATTCCCATCCAGCAGAGGCTGCATCGGATCGCCAAGGGCATAGGAATCAGCTATCCGAATCGTCTCGGCCAGAGTCTTTGGCATATCTCTCTGGAGCCTCTGCCACAACATGCTACCATACCGACATCCATCAGCAAACCACGCTATAGCCTGCGCTTCGATAACTCCCTCACAGGAGTTCCGAACATTGCTCCACCGAGTCAAGAATTCTCGGTCAGTCTCATTGTCCTCCTGCTTGCACGCCTGCAAAAGCTGAGGTCGGTTTGGCCTCCTGTAAGTGCTGGCGAAGTTGCTATTGAATGCCTCCTCTAAATCCAGCCAGCAATCGATGCTATTCTCCGGCAGATTGTTCAGCCAGATCCGAGCAGGACCTTCCAACATGTGCGGGAGATACCGGACCGCCCATCGGCGATTGCCCCCCGCAATGTATACTGCTGAAACATAATCAGCTAGCCAATCTTGCGGCTTGGTGCTCCCATTGTACGGCCTGGTACTCCGACCCAACTGAAACTGAGACACTGGTGGAGGTGGTTCCTTCATGATCCGAGGTCCAAAACACGCCGGACCAGGAGGGCCTTCCTCCTCCAACTTCTCGGACATGTAAATCCGATCTAGCTTGTAGCGCGCATCACCTGTAGGCAACGTCCGAGCTCCGATACGCTCTCCCAATGCACCATCCACTCTATAGAATCCAGCCCGCTCCATGGCTGAATTTCCATCATCATATCGGTCGCCACCTCGACCGACGTTCTTCGGCTGCGGAACATACTCCGGCTCTTGCTGATACTGCTCCTGCGGCCGGGGTTGCTGCTGATGCCTCGGGGGCTGAGGTGGTTTACCTCGGCCAGCCGACGCTGCTTGCCCACCGTTCTGATTTCCCTGAGCTGAACGGCCCTTAGCTCGGCTTGCATCACCTGGGCCGGGGTCTCCATTGGCTCGGCTAGCGTTGCCGACCTTTTGCTTCCCAGCTAACACCGGATCGTACACTTGCAGCTGCATCTCCTTGTTCCGACCTGAAGTGACACTCCGGGCACGATCGGCTCCTCCGACGTGTGGAGACGAGGCTTGCCCCTTGGACCCCTGGCTAACTGGCCTAATCGAATGGACCGCCTGCGAACCGCCAAGCCCGGCCTTGCGGAGGGCTTCATTTTGCTTGCTGGCCACATGCACTAACTCATTGAGCCGCTTCTGCTGCTCACGCCATGCATCTCCGGTCAACTCCGATAGCCCGGCCCTTACTGCTTCGGCTGCTCTAAGGTTCTTAGCTGGTGAACTATACACCGGCCTACCAGTAGCCGACCTGCTACTTGTTGCCTTACTCGAGCCCGAGACTGCAGCCCTAGCCATCTCCTCATAGAGGTCCTTGCCTCGGTTGAGCAGAGCAGCTTTCTTACGCCGCACAACCGGAGTAAAACCATCCTCTATACCATGTGCAGCATTGTACTCCTTCTGCTCCATATCGAACTGCTGCTTAGCCTCGGCCAGCAACCGAGCTTCTCTCAGCACCTCTGGCGCTCTGCCTCTAACCCGGCCACCGTATGCTCCACACTTGCCTCTACTGCGAGTGGCCGAGCTAACCTATCAACGATAGCTTCTAAGGGAACTTCTTCCCTTGGCATGCCCAACTGCTCATTCTGACTAGGTTTCTCGTACGGAAACTTCGCCGCCCGACCTGATTTCTCAGGCAGCGCGGTTGGCGTCGCCTCCACCTCGGCTAGCGCGACCTTGCCAGCATCTGCCTTGCTAGCTGCAGGCTTGGTACCAGCCATCATCACCTCCACACACCTCGGAGGGCGAGTGACACGCCGGCCCAAAGCCGCCAGGAGAGGAGTTTCGTCGTCCACGAGCACCTGCTCCGGGTACTCGCGAACCACCTCGACAGCAACGTATGTGGGGAAGCTGCCGAGCATCATGAGGAAGCCATCGGTGGGGAAAGGCTTGCCGGCGAAGCACCCCGCATTGTCGCTCACAAAGGCGAACTCGCCGATCTTGGCAACAAGGCCAGAAAGAACACACTCAGAGGAGCCCGTCCGGATGGAAACTCCACCCAACGCCTCAATCCGCCCCACGGTGAAGATGAGCTCCGAGAACCTCCACGTAAGAGGAGCGGCGATGAAATTTATGAGTTGCTGAATGGTTGGGAAGAGTTCCCTGAGCCGGGAAAGAAGCGAAAGGCACCAAAATCGCTCCATGGTGTATGGAAGACGAGGTCTGTGTTTTGGGACTTGCCATATTGGCCCATCTTCAGTACGCCAAATTGACTTGATCTAATGCATATCACGAAGAATGTGTTCGAGAGTTTTGTTTGGCACTGTGCTCAACATGTCGGACAGGACCAAAGATGGGCCGAAAGCAAGACAGGACCTGATAGACATGAACATCAGGGAAGAGCTTCATGGAGGAGGCAAAAAAGGGGATGACGACCAGTCGGATGCGGAGACAGACGGTCACGATGCCAAAAGGGTTAAGAAGAATGACTATTACTGCCCCCTGAAGGGGTTCGTAGCAGAAAACAATAATTTTTCTAACTTACGTACGCCAAAACTTAGCCAAGGATCTATGTATTTAGTAATGCGGTAACGGAGGATATATCGGTAACATACCCTTGTAGACCGATAGCGGGGATTACGCTCCCGCAACAAGCGTTTGTCGATGTAGACGACGTAGCCGACCTCGAGGCCGCGAAGAACTTGGCGTGACGAAGACGAGGGCAAAGGTGGCGCGACGACGATGCCCTGGCGCCGCAAGTGTGGCGCCTCCAAGTACTCGCACACGTGCGGAGCTTAACGACGACTCCCGGGCTCTCCGATCCAGCCGCGATAGCAGAAGTAGAACTTTTGGGTGGAATCCCGCAGCACGACGGCGTACTGCGTTGTAGATTTCTCACGTGCGCGCTGTCCTTTAAGGGACTACACACTACGAGAGGTGGAGAGAGGGTGGAAGTGGGAGGAGGGAGAAACCTCGGCCGACGGGAATAAATTCCTGAATTTATTGTGTGTATAAAACAATCAAACCGCCCGTCTATTTATTAGGGGAGAGGGGGTGTCCCTCTCCCTAATTCTCCCATGTGGGACTAAACAAGGAGGAGGGGGGAGGGGTGCGGCTGGCCTAGGGCAGCCGTGGTGGCCATGGGCCCCATGTGGCCCAGCCGCACCACCCTCCCAAGAGGGTTCGCCCCCCTAGTGGGCTTTCCCTCCGGGGTTTTGGCCCATTAGGTGGGCTGCCCCATTTTTCCCCTTTTAATTAATATTTAAATATATATAATTCATAATTAAATATATTTGCATATTATTTAATCTCCCGTGAATCCGAAACAACTTCCGGACCACTCCGAACTTTCTTCGGTCTTCCCCGGAACCCTTCCGATTTCACCGGAACCATTCCGATTCATTTTCTCTCTCTATTTCTATTATTCCGATAATTCCAAAACGATCTCCAAGCGTCGTCAAGACCTTAAGTGTGTTAACCTATGGTTCAGGAAATACTCCAGACATGGTCGAGACCCCTCGCTCGCCAATGACCGTCAGGGAGACCTGAATGGCTCTGACGGTCCCTGTGTATTCCAGAATAATCGTCGTTGAACCGTTAACATGATATTCATTCATTTTGTTCTTTCGATACTACCCTTGTCCGAGATACGATCGTGAACATCCTATGCTTTGTTTTATCTCGTTACCAACAGGGGCTACTTAACTCGTTCCATGATATTACATCTCCAATGACCTAGTCATATGCTGCGCAGCTTTATAGATGTAATCTCACCGAGTGGGCCCAGAGTATCTTCCCATCACACGGACGAACAAATCCCGCTCTTGATCACTCGCCTCGACTACTTCCTTCGGATACCCGAAAGGGCCACCTTTATTGCCACGCTAGATAAGACATGACGTTTGTTGCAATCAAGGCATCTTCCAGAAGCAGCGATTTGGTATGATCTCATGGTCTGAGAAATAAGCTATCATATTACTCTCCTATTCCAACAATGAACTTTGTGATACGATCCTCTTGCAATACTTTGGTGGGTATGTCCATCATTTTATTCTACTAATAAAATGACCTCATCATCAACTATATAAATATCCATGATCGGGAATTCTCGATCATCAGTTGACTAATGAACTAGTTTGTATAGAGGCTTACTAGGGACCCTGGATTGTTTACATACCACACTGTAGGGGATCGCGGGCAGAAAACAAAAAAAATTTCTAGCAACGATAACCATAAACTAGCCAAGATCTATTACTATGCAGATATACCGTAACGGAGGGGATCGATATACGTACCCTTGTAGACCGAAAGCGGGATTACGTTCCCGCACAAACGTTGTCGATGAAGCCGACGAAGCCGACCTCAAGGTCGTGTAGAGGAAGAAGACAACTTCCAGTGCCACCCGTGTAGCACCTCGTAGTTCCACACACGTACGGTGTAGATGACGACCTTCGGGCTCTAGATCCAGCAGAGCAGCGGAAGCGGAAGATTGGATCTAGTTGCACGGCGGTGTGCGTATAGTGGAGAGACTTCCCTCCTCGTACGCAGCTCCGAAAACGGAACCACACTCAAGGTAGGAGAGAAGAATAAGGAGATGGGATGGATTTCCAAAGGCAAAGGGGGTCCCCTATTTAAAGGAGGAGGAGGGCTGCCCACCCCGCTGGCTAAGCCATGTGGGACTATTCCCACATGGCTCGGCCGGCCATGGGGGTGCGCCGGCCCTGGTTGGGCCCCATTCGGCCCAGCCAGGCCGGCTGGCCCTCCCCTCTTTTTTTTTTCCCTTTTTCCCTTTTGGGGTTTTTCCCTAATGGGCCTCTAAGGCCCATTTAGGTTTAATGCCTTTAAAATTCAAAATTAATTAAAAAAATATATTTAATCATTAGTAACACTTATTAATATTAAATATATATTATTTAATTCATTTAAGCTTCGAAACATATTTCGTAGCCCTCCGATCAACATCGGACATGTCCCGAAACGCTTCCGGAGTTCTCCGGTTTCTTTCTCTCATATCCAATCTAATTAAAACGTCACCTACCCTTAAGTGTGTTACCCTACGGTTCAGGATCACACAGACATGATCGAGACACGTTCTCCGATCAATGACTAACAACGGGGTCTGGATACCCGTGATAGCCCTGTGCATCCACGAATGTCTTTTCATCGTTTGAACCTTTAGATGTCCAGTCTCATCCTCTTGCCTAGCGATACTTAGATAGTCCGAGCATCGTTCTCCGGTATCACGATTACCGAGCATGATCTCATCATCGACAAATCTATCTTTACTCGTCTGTGATATTACATCCCCGTGACCTAGTCACATGCTTGCAAGCTCATTGATGTAATCTCACCGAGTGGGCCCAGAGTATCTATCCTGCTATGTGGATTGACAAATCCCGCTCTTGATCACTCGCCTCCACTGCTTCCTTCGGATACCCGAAAGTGTCACCTTTATTGTCACGCTATATAAGACATGTCGTTTGATGCAATCAAAGCACCTTCCAGAAGCAGCGATTTGATATGACCTCACGGTCGAAGGTATGAGCACTACGTTTCTATATCTTTTGGGTATGTCCATCACGACATGACTCCGTTGTCAACCGACGTAATTATCCATGATCAGAAAACCTTGATCATCTGTTGCCCAACGGACTAGTTAAATAGAGGCTACTAGGGACCTGGTTGTTTATATACCACACGTGTATTAATGTTTCCGCGTAATACAGTTATAGCATGGTACAAAAACATATTATGAACAATTGAGATATGACAAATAAAATCACTTTATTAATTGCCTCTAGGGCATATCTCCTTCACACACGTATATTAACAATTCCGATTAATACAGTTATAGCACGGTATAAAACTTATTATAAACTTAATGAGATAATGCAATAAATACTTAATATTTATTTGCCTCTAGGGCATATCCCCTTCACATCCCCCCTCTTGCTTCACTCTTAGTCCAAAGGAGATCGAAAAATTGATCAAGTGCCTTCTAGGAGTCAAAGTGCCTTTGGGTTACTCGGGGCTGATAAGCAGATTCTTAGACCCGCTGAAAAAAAGTTCAGCGTTATGAAGTCTCATGATTGTCACGTGATGATGACACAGATATTCCCAGTTGCGATCCGAGGGATAATGGACAAGCACGTCCGTGACACCCTTTTTGGCCTCTGTAACTTCTTTGACGTGATCTCTCGAAAGTCAATCACCACAAAGCAACTCTCAAGGCTGGAGGAAGAGATTGTTGTGATACTATGCGAGCTTGAGATGTACTTCCCGCCCGCATTCTTTGACATTTGCGTGCATCTGTTGGTCCACATCGTGGATGATAACATCCATCTCGGACCGTTGTTTCTCCACAACATGATGGCGTTCGAAAGGATGAATGGGGTCATAAAAGGATTCGTTCGTAACAGGGCCCGTCCGGATGGAAGCATCGTTCGGGGCTTTCTCACGGAAGAGTGCATCTCTTTCTGCACGAATCATCTGGAGATTGATAACCCTGTTGGTTTGCCCCCTAACAAGCACCTTGGCAAGTTAGGTGGGTCAGGTCACAAAAATGGCGCGAGAGACTTACATGTGGGCTTCGCTCTTCGAATGGCCGACTTTAACAGGGTAAACTTACTAGCTCTCCAACACCTTGAAATGGTCGATACTTGGGTGGAAAAGCACAAAAGCACGATTAAGAATAAGTACATTGACCAGGGCAAGCAGAAGACCGAAGGAGAAATAATCAGAGAGCACAACTCCTCTTTCTTGTGTTGGTTCAAAGATGAGCTTGTCGCTCCGCCAACAGATTGTGCGAAAGATAGATTCTTATACGACTTATCGAGTGGCCCCGCCCCCAACCTCGCGACGTTTCTAGCATATGATATCAACGGGTTCACTTTCTACACGGAGGAAAAGGACAAAACTTCTGACTATCAGAACTCAGGCGTAACGATGGAATCCTACGTCGGTGACAAGAAGTTTAGATACTACGGAAGGATCGAGGAGATCTGGGAGCTTAACTACTCTGGAGAAAAGGTTCCGATGTTCCGCGTCAGATGGGCTAGGTTATCCACCGTCAGAAAAGAAGACCTATACTTCACCACCATGGTTTTACCCGAAACCGGCACTTCATCAAGCACGAACGTCACCGCACAAAATGAGCCATGGTTATTGGCTAAGCACATGTCCCAATGCTTCTTCATAACCGACCCGTCAAGGCCTAGCCGTGTGATCGTGAGGAGAGGCAAAAGAAACATCATCGGAATGGATGGAATCGCCAACGAGGACGACTTCGACCAGTTCGGTGACCCTAATATTGACGATGATGAAGATGATGATAAGACGACATACAGCTTAAGAAGAAGCAGAACCACGCTACCCACGAGAGGTATTCCATTCAAAAGAAGAAGTCATAATGTGGGAATAAATTATGCAACTGCGACAAAAAAAAGGTAAGAAGAAGATGGGCCAACGCTAAGAGAAAAGAGCGAGATGTGTGTTATTTTAAATTTGTATTTGAGATGTTTTGAACCATGATGTATTTGAAATATTTTTGTAAATGCACACAAGTATTTCAAATTTATTTTGAGATGCGCAATTGTATTTGAAAATATTAAGGAGTAACAAAAACATAAAAAAAACTAACAAAAATAAAATAATAAAACGGTTACCGCTGGCGGGCACCGGAGGCCGTTCGCCAGTGGTAATGTCGGGCCGCGCCACTTAGGGCATCGGCGGCTCCTCTCTCTCTCTCTTCCCATTTCCCCCCAACCGCGCCGCCTCCCCGACCCGCCGCCTCACCCACACCGCGCCACCCCACCCCGCGCCGCCCTCGACAGCGCCGCCTCGACCCTGCCCCCACCCGCCGCGCGCCGTCACCCAACCCGCGCCGCCCCATCCGCGCGACCACCCCACCCCCGGCTGCCACCTCACCCATCCCGCGCTGCCGCCCCGACCCGATGCCTCACCCACCCCGCGCCGCCCCCCGACAGTGCCGGCTCGACCCCGCCCCCACCCGCCGCGCCTCGAGCACCCGCCGCCGCCGCCTCGTCCGCCCCGGCCCCCCTCCTCCGCCCCAGCACCCCGGCTACAAGAGTAAAGCGGAGGCGGAAGCTAGGTACTTGAACCACCTGCTTGCGAAAGAGAGGAAGAACCGGATGAAGTCCAACCTCATCGTGATCCCCTTCTTGCTCATCTTCATTGTCATTCTCTTGTATGTGATTGTGGTTTAGATGACAGTATTTGCTTTGGAAAACTTTCGTGTATGACTATCGAGATGTATTCGTGTATGACAACTTTTGGTCACTTGGCTATTATGGTTTGTAATGCATGTGATGAACCAACAATTTGGTCATTTGTATGTGGAATTGTCTATGTCTATTGTTTTGGTCGACTGTACATGAATATACTGTATTTATAATGAATATACTGTTGGAATACAATTTTCTAGGGGAAAAAATTATACCGTGAAATTATACAGCTGGCGGACGAGGAGGCCTACCGCTGGCGTACGTAGCCAAACAAGTGCGCAACTACTGCTGGCAGGCTTGATCACCTACCGTGGCAGATATTGGTGCCCTCCAGCGCTATCTTCCCTACCGCTGGCGCACCTTAGCGTCGTCCGCCAGCGGTAACCACCCTTACCGCTGGCAGATGGCCCGCCCGCCAGCGGTAACAACTACCACTGCGTATGCATCGTTGGCGGGCGTCTGTTCGCCAGCGGTAGCTGATTTCCGTCCAGCAACGGTAGGCCTTTTCTTACTAGTGTCCGTTTCACTTTGATATCATTTTCAAACCAAAACCAATATAGGCTAAGTATGGCTATCCCCAACTATCCATGAGCGTGGACACGACTATTTTAAAGATTAACACCTTCATGGGATATACACTTTCCCCACAAGATTCGATACGTCACTAGTAGGAAAAGGCCTACCGCTGGCGGACGGAAATCAGCTACCGCTGGCGAACAGGCGCCCGCCAGCGATGCATATGCCAGTGGTAGTTGATACCACTGGCGGGCGGGCCGTCCGCCAGCGGTAAGGGTGGTTACCGCTGGCGGACGACGCTTCTGTGCACCAGCGGTAGAGACGATAGCGCTGGCGGGCACCGTCGTCTGCCAGAGGTAAGTGATCTAGCCCGCCAGCACTAATTGCGCGCAGGTTTGGCTATGTACGCCAGCGGTAGGCCTCCGCGTCCGCCAGCGGTATATTTCGCGGTATTATTTTTTTTCCTAGAAAATCGTATTTCAGCAGTATATCCAGTATAAATACAGTATATTCAGGTACAGTCGACCAAAACAACAGAAATATAGACAATTTCACATACAAATGACCAAATTGTTGGTTCATCACATGCATTACAAACCATAATAGCCAAGTGACCAAAAGTTGTCATACACGAATACATCTCTTTTTCTCGATAGGATAAATCACAAAGTTTTGAAAGCAACTAGTTATGTAGACTAAAATCACACAGAAGATAGAGAACCACAATGTCCAAGAGAGGACCGCGATGAAGTTGGTTTTCGATCATCCGGTTCTTGCTCTCTTCCAGTGGTTCAAGTCCCTAGCTTCCGCCTCCTCCTTTATTACTCCCCCACTTCTTCATCTGTATACACAAAAGACAGATAAAAATGTTAGGCAACTAAAAGCAATGATTCACATGTCGTGCAGAAATATGCAAAGTAGACACAAATAAACTAATCCAACTCAAAAGCATGCCTCATATACTTAGATTTGACACACACAAGCAACCCTGATAGCTTTGTTGAACCAAGTAGGATGCACACAGCTTATATTTGTGCATATCACAAGGTTCAACAAACTATCAGGGCACCACGTAGTGCGCGATATCATTTTAATCATCGGCATTCTAAAAATGAAGTAGGGTCAACTCAAAAGCATGCCTCATACTTAGATTGAACACACAAATTCAGGGATGGAGTAAGTGAAACCAGTAGGATCCAGAAGATTTGTATTCTTGCATATTACAAGTCTCACTTACACCACCCCTGAATAACATAGTGCCACATCATTTTAATCATCGGCATTGTAAGAAGAAGACAAAACAAAACAAAAAAGATTTTTTTTTTTGCGAAACACAGTACAACGCAAAAAAAAGGCTCGTGATGACAGACATCGTTGACGATTATTGTAGCAAACGTCTGCTGGATTTGAGCGAACTCTTGCGTGATATCAGCATCAGTGATTTTCGCCATGTCCTTGCACCATTTATCGATAGCAACTGAAAATTCTAGTCTTTCGTGATTCCGCATGTACTCCTGCATTAGATAGATGACATACTAGGCGTCCATCGAACTGCCAGGCGCCTTCTTGATGCAGGAGAGATCCACTTTGTGGGTGAATGCCATCTTGCCTCGCTTATTGTTACTTCTTCTCAGGATGCCTTGATTTAGAAAGTAGTAACCGTTGAGAGCATCATCGAGAACAGTAATGATGTGCCTGTAGTCTTTCTTCTCATCACTACCCGCGTCGAGATAGAAGGCAAATGACTCTTTAGGGCACAGAACGATGAGGGTGCTGTCTCGGTTATTGCGCAAAACAATGAAAAGAGACCATCATTCTCACTTATGCAAATTTAATGATGAAAATCTACGAAAAGATGTTATGGCGGCTAGGTAATGCCTTACTTGGGAAAGTAAGGCATGAGAAAGATGTTCTTGGTTGTATTCGCCACGAAGACATCTTCGATGAACTTTGTCACGCGTGTCTTACCCGTAGTGGTGGTCACGAAGCAGTCGGACATGTAGAAGGGGTCGATTATCATGATGTCCGGGGTATTATCATTAATGAGTCGGTGCGCCATACTTAGCACAAACAGGCGGACCATGGATCGGTGGAGCGCTTTCATGTGGTACATGTCAAAGATGTCATCAAATCTCACAAAGAGCATGTCTTCGGGGGTTTCATCGAGAAAGCCCATATCCTTTTGTACCTTTGCTATGAAAAGCGGGTATACGTGACGTGATTCTGTGAGAAGTTTGTTCTTAGAATAAAGAAGACTTTCATGGAGGATCTGCATGTCCCCAGTCAAACAGCTGGACCACTTCGACGGCAGGATCGGTTCAGCCATCACATGGCTAGTATGTTAGTCGGGGATGGTTATCCTGTCCTGAACTCGGCACGACTTCAACTTAGACCCCAGCACTGGCTGGCTCATGGACTCATCAAGGGCACGTTTCTTGCTATTTTTCCGTCCCGTCGTCTTAGGCTGCTTAACAAACGTCTCTTTGAGCACATCATTGAGTGTGCCCTGGCTGAGACCGTCAGATGGACCAGCTTCAGGCGTTGGTTGAGAACAGAATAGACGCTTACTGCAATTATATTTCTCTGAGAGATTAGGCAAGGGACTATTCAGCATCAGATCACGGCCAGGTTGAGCAAGAGGACTGTCAGTCAAAAAATTGAGGAAGTCATTGGGGTCATCATCACCATTGTTGTCCTCTTTCGCGGGCTCTGTTGGTGGAGTGGCCTTTTCTAGGCTTGGCGCCGACCCGTCGACCGGTGTTGGCTATGGAGTGGTAACCAAACAAATTAGTGCTTTTGGCCATAGTAGGGGCCAAATCAAGCATTGCTCTAGGTTTAACTCGCTTTCGGCTTCGAGGGGTTGAGATGGAGGATCCAAATTACCACAACCCGGGAACACCCGAGCCAATGAAATCTTATGAACTTCATTAGAAATAGGCCTGTTGTGGTGGATGCGGCTAAGTGGTGACACGATTGTTGCTTGTGCCACTTCCTTCAGCTCACCGTTCACAAGTAGGAGCAATGTGCATCTCGTCTCGTCGGCCTGCTTACCGTTCACAAGGCGTTAGATAGGGCGCCAAGAATGAAGTAATATATAACATGGTTAAATTACCGTGAGGGCGTTGAGCTCGTCTAATGGCGACGGACCGCAGGTGGCCCCCGGCGTGCAAGAGATGGAAGGGCTGCTACGAGCCGCGGTGTCGACCGACGATTCATCCCTACCATGTGCGATGTTGGCGGCTGGCGTTTGTTCGTCCCTGCCAGGATTAGGGTTGGCGGGCGGCACATTGATGGAGTTGCTGCTGGCTAAGCTGGCTAAGTTGGGAATGGGGATAGGTCCTTTCCCCCCCCTCAAACCAAGTCCCAAACGACTCATAGATGGTCGGAAGGAGGGCAGTCATTGCCTTTGACACTGCGTTGTCGACGGTGGCCTGTATATTTATTTCCTCGACTGTCTTCCTATTCTGACGCTCCTCCTTGGACTCGGTGTAGTAATGTGACTGTTTGTGACAGAGTCCGGCCCCGACCACCCGGCCACGATGCGGCGGACATGTCACCGGCAAATTCTTTGTCTTGTTCATCGCCCTGTGAAAAGAGGTGTCCCACGGGGCCTTCGTCACAGACGATGAGGAGCCTTCAGATTGATTAAGTTGTTCTTCCTCCAGATATTGCTTCTCAAGTGCCTTGACCGTCGCGTTCAAGAGAAGTTCCCCTTTAGTCTTGGGATCTTCCCTGTAATGGGCCCTGATAAATCGTCTTGCCAACGGGTCGGTGATCTTGGCGTAGGGGTCATCCCCTTTCCTATTTTTGTCCTGCTGTGCCCAAACTTCTTCCGCCCCGTCGTAACCACGGCATCCGAGATTTTGGGGACCTATATTCTTCGCATGCATCTCTTTCCCCCACTTGGAAAGCGCCTTCGTCGAAGCTAGGTCTTGTTTCTCCTTGAAAGTCTTCAAGTCTTCTTCCGAAATGGAGGGCCACTTGGCGTGGATCTTATCGTAATCGTCACCATTAGCAAGGGCCTTTCTCACTTCTGATTTCCAAGTTGCATAGGCTTTGGTGAACTTGCCGAGAGCGTATGTGTTTACCAGATTATTCTTGATATCATTGTCCTCGTAGTCTGTCGGGAAATTGTATTTTGCGTGCAACTTGGAAATAAGGTGTTCGGCCACATGTGAGTTCTCCTTATCCGTTATGTTCTCCTGGTTGATGTTGATGAAGTCCCGCATAATGCATCCCAAGTTTAAGCCGTACCCTTTTGCATTTTTTTTGGCTGTGTAGGAGCACCACTGGCGGGGTTCACCTCCGTAAATGTCAGTCGGCCGGTAGCGAGCCTGTATGGGTGCCTTGGCTTACGTTGACGCTTGGCTCCGCCACCAGATGTGGTCTCGTTGTCACCTGCTTCGCCACCAGATGTGGTCTCGTTGCCACCTCCGCCGCCACCAGATGTGGTCTCGTTGCCACCTCCGCCGCCACCAGATGTGGTCTCGTCAACAGAAGTGTCCTCCGCCATCTCATCGTCGGCATCCACCGTCTCGGTGTAGGTTGACTGCCGAACCATCATCAAATAGTTATCCTCTATCGGGTCCTTGCCTCCACTCCGAGAAGTCCCGGCCTCCATATTGTCAGCCATCTTCACACAAAATACAAAAAGTCATAGTTAGTAAAACAACTATAAGGAAAAATAATTCACTTGGGGCGGTGATGAAAAGTTTGCATATACCCACCATTTGAGATTTCCAAAATTTCGGTTACTCCATATGTCATAATTTTAGCAAGTCATGCCAAAATTCACTAAAAATTTCGGCATGACCTTTGCTAAAATTATGGCATATGGAGTACCCGAATTTGCTGGAATTGAAATTAATCAACATTCCGGCAATCTCAAGGGTCTCTAGGGGTACATGCAGACATTTCATACATAGCCACAAGGCCGCATTCGCAGCCACCACCACAAGAACAATAACAATTCATCACCGCCACAAGGCCGCATTCGCAGCCAGCACCACAAGCACAATAAAAATTCATCACCGCCACAAGGCCGCATTCGCAGCCACCACCATAAACACCACATCACACCGACACACATATCATCTCACCTGAAACTGAACAACGATGTCGAGCTCCTTCTAAAATTCCTGCATACAGCAAAACAATTTGAATTAAGAACAACAATCATAACAATTTGAATATAAACTGAACTAACCTAAACCCTAATTTTGAACTAATATATTACTTATCTAAAATTACAGAAATGGCAGAAGTAACATAAACTAAACTAAACCCTAATTTTGAACTAAGCATAACAATTTGAATAAAATTTTGAGCTAGACATATTAGCAAACACCTTGTGGGTGTGCTAGGTAGGAGGAGAGGAGGGTGGCTGAACCTTGGGCGCGGCGGTGCAGGGCTCGATGCGGGGCGCTCGGGCCGTCGACGGCGGCCGCCGTGGGCGTCGGGGCCGTGCGAGGGCGTCGGCGCTCGGGCGCGAGAGAGGAAGGCGGGTTGGGCGCCAGGTAGGAGGAGAGGAGGGTGGGTTCAGCGCTCGGGGCTCGGTCGACGGCGGCGTGGGCGCGCTCCGGCTGTGGACGGCAGCGTGGGCTCGCTCGAGGCCGGGGCCGGGGCCGTGGACGGCGTGGGCTCACGGCAGAGAGAGAAGGGGGCGCGACTGGAGATTGGGGACGGCGGGGGTGGCCGGAGATTGGGGGCGGCGGCGGCGGTGGCAGCAGAGAGAGAAGGGGGGCGGACGGAGATTGGGGCGGCGGGGGTGGCCGAAGATTGGGGCGTAGCGCGAGTGGAGAGAGAAGGGGAGAGAGTGAATTTGGGGGCGCGCGCATGTGAGAAGAGAGACAAGGGCCGGGCGGGCCGGGGAAAAAAATTGGGGCCACTTTACCGCTGGCGGACAGGACCCGCGTCTGTTCCGTCCGCCAGCGGTAAGGTCCTTTTTTTATTTTCTGTTTTTGTATTGTTTTTTGTTTTCCTTTATCTTTTCAAATAATTTTTTGCATTTCAAACACATGTGTGTATTTAAAAAGGAGTAGTCCACATTTCCTTTATCTGTTCCGAAGGGATTTTACAAATTATTTTTATAAATATCATTTTTTTTCTAAGTGGCAAAAATGATTTTTTTTGTGAACCAAGTACAAAAAATAGGTGCAAAATGGCACCCATCTAATTATCACAAATATTAGTCCACATTTGATGGATAATTCCCAAGTTTATGTTGATTTTCCAAAATTAATCCAAATTTGAACTACAAGTGTTTGATAGTTTGGTCTGAATTTTTGTAAAAAATCATTTTAAGGTACACAACCAGTGGTTATATCACAGAAACATCGATAGTTTTAGAGAATTTGACCTCTTTCGATGAATAGTCCTGGTGGCCATTTTGACCGTTTTTCAAAAAAATCAAATAAAGTGAAAAAACTCTCAAAAAAGATATTCTCTGGCATGGAGTCCTTTTATGTGTACTAGTTGCTATGAAAAATGATAAACTTAATTTTGGACAAATCGTTCAAAAAAATTCTTCACAAAAAGGGCTATCATGTATAAACATCTATAAGTTTCAAACCAAATGACCAAGTTATGACTATTCCCACGGCATAATTTGTGATAAAGTTCTTATATTCGACAAATAGGTGTGTCTTGGTATATGAAGCAATGGTTCCGAAGGGATTTTACAAATTATTTTTATAAATATAGACAAAAACATTGGGAAGTATTTACATGCCAAGTTACCCCTGGCGGATAGGTAAGGACGTCCGCCAGCGGTAATTTGCTCGTTTCTGGGCCAAGTTACCCCTGGCGGGCACTCAACACCGTCCGCCAGCGGTAAGTCAAGTACCGCTGGCGAAGTCGGCAGCCGTCCGCCAGCGCTAGTTAGCCCCGCCTGTTGGCGCCTGCGTGACACTACCGATGGCGTACACTATTTTCCGCCCGCCAGCGGTACACCAGGTACCGCTGACGGGCACTCAAAACCGTCCGCCAACGGTAATAGCGCTGGCGGACCCCCACCACAGTCCGCCAGCGGTAGCGTGGTGGCTATAGGCATATTCCTACTAGTGCGTTCATCGTGCCAGCTATATCTCACCATATAAGGTGTATGCTATTTAAGTAATCCATTGTGAATTTTCTCTTGCTCGACACTCGTAAAGGAACTACCTGACGGTATTGATCCTTCATTTCACACATCCATTGCCATATCCATAAAAGGGTCATAGTTTGCACCATCACATCTATTTCCACACATAACGATACCATCGTTGCAACTGGTGAAACATAACAAATCCTCATGATCAGACCTACAACTGAGTGAGGTCCCGCATACTAGAGGGATGGTTATGCTCTTGCCACAACTTTGTGGGATTTACACTAGGCTGAACCAGACACAAAGTCAAGCTCAATTCCATATTAGGGTAGTATGGTTGCACATTTTAGGGTTGTTTGGCGGACTTCACGGAACGTGTTTTATAAAATTCCACCACCCTCGTCATCAACGTCATTTATAAAACATTACTTTCACAAACATCCTTAAGCAATAAATGTCTCCTAAGGTTTTTTCTACACCTTTCTTTTGGGTAAAGGATAGTGTTTCATAACCTATAGTTTAGATTCTAAGGATAACTAAGCACTTGCTATTATAGGGGTATGATTCTAACCTATATATAGTTCAGCAATGACCCACCCGTATCTGGCATGGCGACATTTTCGATTATGTTCGGCATTTCAGACCGCTCCCTGTGGACCGAAACCAGCATGAGAGTGCCTGACAATTATTGGGACAGTCCGACATTTTTTTTCCTATTAGAGAGGCTGGCTAGGTGAGTTTTCTATGTCCAACACCAAAATAGCCCCGTCGGAAGGGCTATTAGGAGCGTCGGTCAAGATTTTTTTAGTTGGGTCTAGTGCATGTTTGGTTCACGTAAAACTAGCAAAACTGGTAGAATTTGGAACACCGCTTTCACCTGGATCCACGTTTCGTCCAACACGATAGAACATGGTTGTGGAGAAATGACCATATCGGCCGTTTTTTTTCTCATGCAGCCATATGCGCAGCTCAGGAGACATGAAAAATGGACACCCTACATGGTATCTCACGCCACATGAAACACGTCGTCGCAACCAAACGCCATGCATGCAAACCTATCAAGCTAGTATCAACCACACCTACTTTTCTAGGCACTCACTTCTCCCAGCTGTTTGGTTGTAATTTTATTTCTCTGTTAGTGCATTCATGTGGCAGATCTAGGGCAAATCCTAGTTGCCGTGTAGGTCGGAGCGCATTCGCTCCGCACACCCTACGTGGCGACTTGAGCCGGGCCTAACTTCGGACAGAGAGGACGATGGTGATCGGAGGGAGGGAGGGAGGAGGAGGACGACGAGACGAAAACTGAGCGGTAGCCAAGTGAGGAATTAACCTCACCCTAGCCAGCGACGACGCGAAGTCGCGAACTAAACAGGCCATTAGGGCGGTTTGGTGGGCGTGGGGCGGCCCACCAACAGTGTCCCCACCCAACTCTAAAAAAAAGGTCTGCCCGCCCGCCCAGGACGCCGCCGCCGCCACCACCGCCGCTAGCAGCTAAACTCCGAGACCCACTCCTCGTTGTGCGGGCTACAGAATCGCTCAGATGGATGCTGCGGGTGGTGCCGCCGGAGATGCGGCAGCCTTCGACCAAGCGGAAGAGCAGCCGCCAACCAAGACGCTGGTTGACTGGGCGCTGGAGATCCTCCACACGGCCGACCCGACGAGAAGGCCCGCCTGGGCGACCTCGCCGCCGCCCTGTGGCTGCGCGGCGCCATACCGCTCCCTACGACCCGGCACAGCCCCCGCGTGCCCCGCCGGACCGCCCGGCACGGAGCGACGCGGTGCGGCTGCTCCCGCCCTCCCGGATGCCCAAGCTGGGGAAGGGCGGCAGCGCGCAGAGCCGGCTGGCGATGCTGCACTCGCTGGCGCACACCGAGAGCTGGGCCGTCGACCTCTCCTGGGACATCGTCGCCCGCTTCGGCGCGCAGCTCCACATGCCCCGCGACTTCTTCGACGACTTCGCCCGCGTCGCGCAGGACGAAGGGCGCCATTTCGCGGTGCTCTCCGCGCGGCTCCAGGAGCTGGGGTCGCACTACGGAGCGCTCCCCGCGCACGACGGGCTCTGGGACTCGGCGATGACCACGTCGCACTGCCTCCTCGCGCGCCTCGCCGTCGAGCACTGCGTCCACGAGGTGAGTAGCGCTGCCTCTGTAGTCTGCCCTGGCCTTTATTTACTTTTGGTTCATGGACACATTGGCATCTGGACATTGATTAGTATAGCAAGGCCAAAAATGTCTACCATTCTAAGCTTAAACAGCCAAAGCCTTGAAAGTTGAAAAATCATTCCGTTTTCAAACTCCCGTATAAATAAATCATCATTTTGCTTTCTTCATACGGAGTATATTGTTGACTGCATGAGAATCATAGGTCTGAAGAATAATTTCCAATTGAAACTTGGAAGCTTGGTAGAGAATTAGTTTCTGACCTATGTTGTTTGCGTTGGGCAACTGGTCCAGTGTAAGGATTATGAAACATTGTATCTTATTGTGTTCTGAATGTAAGCCAATGAGCTACCCGTGTCAACCTATGGACCTCCTAATGGTTGGTGATAACTTCTCTGATAAGCAAAATGTTACTCCCTCCGTTCTAAATTACATGACTTCCATTTATCCAAATGTGGATGTATCTATACTTCTAACATGTCTAGATACATCCATATGTGGGCAAATGGAAGTCATCTCATTTGGAACGGAGGAAGTAGAATTGAGATGGTACGAATCAACTGAACTAATTTGCAACCTTTACTGGGGCAGTATGAGCATAAACTTCTAATTTACATTTGCCTAAAAAACTTTCTAAGTTGTGGAATAAATTGTACTCCCTCCGTCCAAAAATAAGTGTCTCAAGTTTGGGAAAAAGTGGATGTATTCAAGTTTGGGAAAAAGTGGATGTACTACTTCTTTCTTATATTTAACTTCTAATTGGTTCAGAAAGTGCATAGAGAGACATTTGCAGTTTGAAATGGTATTTGAACTTTGGGCTATGGCTTATGGATTAGACCGACCTTATGATCTCCGAAAATCAAGATTTTAGAATGTTCATCTGTGGAGCATTTGCTCCAGAAAAACTAGTAATTCTTGCAATGAGGTTTCGTTGGTAAACTTACAAATGTAAGTCGTCCTTTGCCAAGCTGAAAGGTTTGTCGTAATGTTGCACTTAAGCTGCTCTTTTGGTAAACTGTCCTTTAGATATTGCTATCTGCAATTCCAGTAAACTGTCCATGTCATGTTGCTGCCTGTCAAGCGGAATGATGGGAACAATCAGTTGTCTGTTTTGCATAATTACATCAATCATTTGTTTTCTTCGTGTGATAACCTCTAATCACTATATGTACATATTCATTTCTGATAAATGCCCATTTGGAACACAGGCTAGGGGATTAGATGTCCTTCCGACCACCATATCCAGATTTCGTGCTGGCGGGGATGAACAAACAGCCAAACTACTTGAAGATATTATTTATCCTGAAGAGGTAACACATTGTGCAGCTGGTGTTAGATGGTTTAGATACTTGTGCATCCGGTCCTGGACCAGTGATCCAATTGCACGTCCAGTTCCTCAATCCAAACCCCAATGCTCTGAGCTGCCAGAAGGTGTTGCTGGTGATGATAATAAGACTTGTCAAGTAGTGCATGATGGATTAACAGATAAGCCGGCAGAAGATCTTAATGGTCATGATGAGACGGTTCAACAAGTGGAGGATGGACTTGCGAACTGCAGACTAAACGAAAATGGGGACACCCATGAAATTGAAATCATCAAGAGATTCCACAGCATCGTTAGAGAGCATTTCCGAGGTCCCCTGAAGCCACCCTTCAATACGGAAGCTAGGAAAGCAGCTGGGTTCGAGCCTGCCTGGTATGAACCCCTAGCAGTGAAGGAGGTAGCGACAGTCGAGCCGACTGATGTGTAGTGCTTGTGCTGTTTTCCTGGTACTGGTATGCTAGAAGCCACACATTGGGTGTTACGCCCCTCGGTTCGATCTTGTTTTCGTTCACATTTTAGCAGAGTGGTTGAAGTGGTGACTAGTACTGTTTATTTTGACATTGGCAAAGAAAACAGACCAGCCAAAATCAAACCAAGAAATGCACCTGAATTTCACTGAATTTTTATGTATCAGTATTTGATCTAGCTGTGATACGATTTTTAGATATAACCTTGGCTCATTGCAAATGTATTGTTTTGTCCCTTCGTTCTCGGGACAAATATTGTTGCGTTGGTTCTTCTAGCTGCTTTATGCAACCACATTTGTTTTCTCTCCTCCTTCTCCTATCTAAAAGAAACAATTGGTTCCTTAGTCTGCCACTTCGTCGCCCCTTTCGTCCAACATCGTCGTCCCCTCGCGCTTCTCTCCGCTCATCCCGCGTGCGACCAACTGGGCCAAAGCCCAATAAACTCCAGCGTCCCTCTACCATCCCTCCCTCTCCCTCCGCCTCAACCACACGGGCGTGGCCGCCCCTGGCCTCCTCCAGCGCGTGTGGGAACCGCGGCTCCCCCTCTCCGTCCTGAATCCCCTCAGCTCCTTCTCTCTCGCGACCACATGTCGGGATCAGCGAAGTCAGCGCACTTGCCACCGCCGACCTTCACCGCACGAGCGTGGCCGCTCACACGCTAAGGCTCCTCGGCCTCGCCTCCGCCCTCACCGATGAACCCTCCTGCGCCGACCTCCTCTTGCCGCTCCCTGTCCTCTGAAACGCCGCCTGCTTCCGCGACGCGCCGCTGCCTCCGCTGACGACCCGGACGGGCGCGTCGTCCTCCATGACCTCCTCTCTACGATTCGGAAATCGGGAAGGGGTAGCAGGGAGAGCGGTGTGTTTGCATCTGAGCTCCCACGATCCTACCGATCGAGGAGAAGCAGCGTGACCGGAATGCTGCAGCCCCTGCGTCGTCACCTCCGGTCACCGATTTCGCGTTGTGCGTGCCTCATCGTCGCCCTCTCTCTTCTCCAGATCGCCGGCAACAAACGGCCCTGTCCGGACCCCCAGTGCTTGCTGCGCAAGACCAGCACCGAACGGCCAGCCGGATCCAGTGCTTCTCCTGAAGGCGGTGGTGACAGAGAGCAGCCCGAGCAGAGTTCCGCCCAGTTCAGCAGGTCCATCGGTTCGGTGCTTGCTTCGCGGGTCCGCCGTCTCGCGGTTCTGCCAAATTCGTCTGTACTCCGGCCGTCCGTGCTCCACCCAAGCAACAAGCTCAACTCCAAATTGGTTAGTATCCTTGGATACATAAATAGTAGTACATACGCAGAAAGTGTTGAATAAATGTTGCTGATAATTGTTACATGGACATGGCGAGGAACATCAAATGATTTTACTTGACCAGGTGTTTGCTTCAGTTTGTAGCGATAGACTGGCGAGGCTTGTGTTGCCAGCCAAGACATGGTAGTTACAGTCATCAATGAATTTCCCTAGAGGTTTGAATACATTGACACAGATGATAGAAAATAAAATTATCTAAAGTTATCATATAAAAGCAGCCTTTGCCATTATTGAGTAGATCAAATGCTTACTCCTATGTAGATGTCTGTACAAGCAAGGGTTTGTTGTTGTAATAATTAGGAAACAAAACCAAATTATTCCATAAGATGGACTGCATTTGTACCGGTTTACTGTTTTTTGATTGATGCATGCAGAAATAGCACAGGGATACCCCCTTGCAGCGTTATTGCCATGAAGCATAGATTACGAAAGGGACTTCAATGATGAAATTTCATGATGGTTGTGAAGTTTCCAGTATATGATTATTCTTTGAAGTCAAACATTCAACTCGCCTTGATTGCTGTAAAAAACTAGAGTCTGCCATGTGGCTCTGCTATTTATCTAGCAAAGCGTTCCATCTGATGCTCTGTATCGCCAAGGTTACTCCTATGCTTTTTTAGCTATTGGTGATCAACACTGTTCGATCAGATCATGTGTACAAAGGTTCAGTATAGTTATTCCCATGGTTGATTGGTAAGTTTGACCTTCTACTATGTTCAGTAAGAGATGGAGAGATTAATTTTTGTAGGTTGTTGCAAGACATGAGTTATTCTCAATTTTTTGGGATGATTCTATGTCTTGGCCTGAACTCGTCCTGTACACAACCTGAACAGTGGGATAACATTACAACAGGAGATGCAGAATATACACTTTGATGCACATACTTGTTTGCAAGAACACACAACAGAACAATATAATAATACCAAGATCGGGTGTCTTTACCACTTACTGCTCTACAGTCTATTTAGGTTGAATCTGTTTGTTAATGGCGACACAAGGTGCACTAACTGATAATTCGAAAGTGGTAAAGACACCCGATCTTGGTATTATTATATTGTTCTGTTGTGTGTTCTTGCAAACAAGTATGTGCATCAAAGTGTATATTCTGCATCTCCTGTTGTAATGTTATCCCACTGTTCAGGTTGTGTACAGGACGAGTTCAGGCCAAGACATAGAATCATCCCAAAAAATTGAGAATAACTCACAAATCTGTTCCTCCTCACATTGGAATTAAAACAGAATTGTATTCTGCCTGAGGTAATTAAACCACTGATCGGACAGTTCCCTTCTTGTATGTTTTGTATACTTTAGATTTCGTTCTCGTCTCTCCATGGGAATTAGTTGGTATATTGTAGAGATCAAAGCATCCCGACCTGATCTTCTTAAAATTCATTGAGGTAAGGATGCAATTTTCTGGTGTTTACTAAATATAACTAGCTTTCTTCACATAATCTTTATAATTTCAGTAAAACCGCTGGTATAGATGATGCTAGACTGATAGAGGATCTTCACCGATAGAGATTTGGTTGTTTGGTTGAACAATCACAGATCCAATTGGATGGGCCGGGAAATTGCTTACGATAATTTGTGTATTTGCATCCATCTACACTGAATTTTGACACGGTGATACGAAGATATAGTTGATAGAATAAATGATGCATTTTTTTGTGAAAGGAGATTTCAGTTTAATTTGTGTATTTGCATCCATCTACACTGAATTTTGACACGGTGATCAGTGGTTTTTTCGTCACTCATGCCTAACATAGAGCAAACCTTTTGACTCTATTCCTCTGTTTCTGTTGCCTAGGGTGGCCTCAAATTGTTGAGTTGTGATTGATGAAATATTATTTATTTATTTTGATATGGTGATATTAAAGTGAAAAGTTGGGTTCTTGTCCTGATCGATATAATGACTTAACCCCCAAAAAAAGCTCACGATCTTCCCGTGTAGTTCGCCAAGTTCAAAATTAGGTAATCGTTGTAGGCTGATAAGTCCATGTATAAGAAGAAATTAGATTGGAGTAAACGATGAGTATTTTCATACAGGTTGAAATATGGCAAACCTTGTGAGAGTACAGGGGTTAAACCTAAGAAAATTCAAATGCTATGGAATCAAAATCTTGCTGATGAAACCTAAAATGTGCGTAATCGGAATTTTAGACACATGAAATAACTAATGGTATTCTAAGACGTGGGGTTGTGTTAATTCAGATCTCGTTGCACCGAGCATATAACTTGGCGTTATGCGCTTCACTCTCACTCCACCATTAGTCCCTCCTGTTTTTTTTTTCATTGTCGATCATCGTCACTATATTTTTATTCATTTGTTGACACCATCAATAAAAACACACAATTTATTTCGCCAACAATATATCATCATAATTTACATATATTTTCACGCTATCAATAAAGACCTGCTCATAGAAAACACATGCAATCCAGCCGATGAACGGCTCAATTCAGCAAAACTATGGACACGATGGAGGCTTACCCGTAGCAACGCACGGGCAATTAACTAGTTAGATAAACTTTATGCAACCACATGGAAATGGTGATGCCGCGTTATCAGTAGACATATGGGCTGCTTAGAGCCTTTGAATAGATGGGCCCTTCTTGCCCAATAGGTATTATTTCTTCGTCTTGACAAGGAAGGCCAAGCCAGCTTAGCCAGGTCAGGGAGGGAGGGGATAAGCAAGCAGAGGATGCTGCTGCTGCGGGCCGTCAGGGCGGCCACGGCGGCGTCCACGGTTGCCGCCGGCGCCAGGAAGAAACCCAGCCTCCTACCTGTCGCCGTCGCTGGCCTCTCCTCCTCATCAGGAGCGCCATCGGGTGGGAAGAGGAGGAAGGGCCAGCGGCGCGGCGAGGCCAAGACCCAGCCTCGGCCCCAACCCCAGCCCTTGCCTGGGCACGCTGAGATCCCGAGCAAAAAGAAGCCCGACGCGAGGTCGGCAAAGGAAAGGAAGGGTCGCCTGGTGGAAGAGGCGCAGGGGCCACCAAGTCAGGAGTTTGAGTTCGTGAAACTGCCGGAGAAGCCGAAGCGGGTGGTGAAGTGGCGGTGCGCGACGGGGTGCGGCGCGTGCTGCAAGCTAGACAAGGGCCCGAATTCCCCACCCCCGACGAGGTCTTCGCCGACTTCCCCGACCACCTCCAGGTAGAGCGGCAGCATTTTTTCTCTTTTGCTGTACCAACAGACAAAAGGATTGGTTCGTGCTTCATACATGCAAAATCTCGGTTAGTTTAGAGCATGCTCATCCTGATCGCAGCTCTACAAGAGCATGATTGGCCCTGATGGATGGTGCAATAACTACGACAAGTCTAACCGAACCTGCAACATCTACGAAGGTAGTTTACATAATGAACTCAGAAATCCTGTTTTACTCTTTAGCGCAATGAAGGTGCACACTGATGCTGTTGTGGCTGGTTTTCTTTGGTTGTAGACCGGCCGTTCTTCTGCAGGGTGGAGCCAAAGGTTTTTGATGAGTTCTTTGGTGTGCCACGCAACAAGTTCGACAAGGAAGCCTGCAGGTTTACTCGTGTGTTTTTTGTTCATGTATCTGCATGTTAGTTCTTCACAATGGTGAATTGATTTTATCTGCCTTTCATTTGCAGTGCTTGTGTGGATAACATCAAGATGGTCTATGGTCAGGACTCTGCTGAGCTTGGAAACTTCAAGCGTGTCATAAAGGAGGAAAGTAAGAAGCATGAAGAAACCATGAAAGAAGCCAAATTGTTGGATACCTAGCTCGTGGTAGGTTGCACTTTACAGTAATTTCTCCCAAGTATTTTGGCATTGTATCTGCAAATCAGTTTCTTCTTGATTATGTCACCCGCATCACTATTATATCTGAAATCACTGGCAGTCCAACAAAGGGTTGATAAATTCAGGCCAGATTTCTCTGTATGTTTGTCGGATATTTACCAAAGATTAATAATTAGTAAGGTGTAATCGTGCCTTCAAAAGTGAATGTTGCTAAAGTTTAACATCTTATAGTGGCTCTTCGCTGATCGGAAGTTTCAGGAGAACACCTAGTGGCTGTTCCTTTATGGAACGATCTGCAAAAAATGTCACTGAGTTTTACTTAAAGGGCTAATCCAAGCCTGGCTTAGCAAGTTTGTATTTTACTATTTTATCCCTGTAGTGATTTGGGTCCAGCGCAACCTAGCTAAAAAATCGCTCGTCCTGGTTGGCAGTGCTGATAATTGATCTAACCAAGTAACCAGCCTTAGCGGGTGTTTAGGGCTTTAGGCCTATATCAGGCCTGAGAAGGGTAACCTGAAGTATATGAGTCGTGCTGGCACAGCAGTAGGCAGGTTCTCAGCAACAGCAATGGTGTAAAATATTAAAACGTATATGAGTTGCCTCAGTCATCAATGTTAAATATATTTGTTTTCTGTATCTCCGCACAGTACTTTCTAGTGTTTGTTTACTGTGTTATTGTTTTTCTTAAATGTATTCTCCTGCAGATCGTAATACTATTATTTTTTACGAGCAAAGTGTGGTTTTCGTCTAGCTTACCCTACTGTGACACAAAACCTAACTGCTGAACCAGTCTGCGATACCACTTTTAATAATACTGTCGTCATACTTATCAGATACATATGCATCTCTAGTACACCTCACTACATATCGAATAGTTTTTTGTTTCTTTCTCTTGCCAGGCCAGGGGCTTACATCCTTGTTAACATGGAAATGGAACTATGGCAGTGAAGATGGTCTTGCAGATACTGTAACACGTACTCCCTCCGTTCCATATTAGATGACTTTCATTTGTACAAAAGTGGATGTACCTACACTTGTAACATGTCTAGATACATTCACTTTTGTGCAAATTGAAGTCATTTAATTTGGAACGGAGGGAGTAACATATTAAGCCATCCGTGGCATTCGTAGCTGATGCATTTGGTTTTGTTTCAGGTTAAAAAAAACTGAGAAGCTACCAATGTTATTATCCAAATGAGAGCATCCACGTTGGTACCTAATTGATTGCGGAAGCGTACATCACTCTCCGGAGCAGTTGAAAACTGGAATAGGAGGTGTTAGATGCTCATAGCAGGTGATCTAAGTTGGTGGTATGGTATTTTTGAATGACCTATGAATGAGTGTAAATCTGAGTTTAGAAGCCTTTCAGTTCTGATTTGGGTTTATTCATTTTTTAGAATTATTTGGGCACCGCACTTTCAGTTATGAGAATACCATCCTACTCTCATTCTTGTTTGGTCCTGAATTAGAAACTCAGAATTAGTCCTAAGCCTTTGATACATAGTTCATTAAAAAGAACATGGACTGAGATACAATCTGTTCCGTTGTCGGTTATCCCAACGACATTCAATCAATATGGACCTCTGACATCCAGCAAAGAAACGCGTCTATGAAAAAGATGCTTTCATGTGTGTTCATTGTTCATAATCGTCAGTGAAAATTGGCCCAGTAACGGTCGGTGAGGATATCATGGTATTATTATCCAAAATGATTGGATATCACTTTGCCCAATGATACATCTGAGAAGACAACCCCTATATAAGGATGACATAGAAGAAACTAATTAGGTTTTGTGTGTCACGTTCGAAATTGAGATTCATACTACTTCTCTCATGACAATATATCCTGTGGCTCACCTTCGATTCATAGATCCTTGACCCCTTCCAACTGTGATCTTTAAACGTGGTCTTACAGGGGATCTAGCGAGGTAAGTGAAACACTATACATATTGGATCCCGAGGCAGCATGCATGGCCTAGCTCCATGCAAATGGATCTTGCGTGGGCCAGAATTTTTTTTTATGCGCTACTACATAAAAATACATACATTGCCTGCTGCATAAAACACAAATACAATTTTCAACTGTGCCATTCGCCCATGCACACAACATGTTCAGTCAGAGACAAACAGACACTATGCAAGACAAGCTGAAAGATATATATCAAACACATCATGATTCATACACATCATGATTCATGCAGTTTTTATACTGACAAGTCTCGACACCCATGGCTAAGCCTGACAAGTAGCGGAGGACGAAGTCAGGACGCCAAGGCGAAGCGAGGCTGCGGCGACCGGCGAGCTTGTACGGCACTAGCGTCGACGGCCTGCTGGATGCTGGAGCGCGATGGAAGCGGAACGTGAGGGCGAGGAGGCGACGCCAAGAAGGATTCTGGCCGTAGCCACCACTAGGGGCGCCGTACGCGTCGCGGGAGGACCCGTAGGCGCCGCCGGGCTGGGATACCCCGCCGGTGCCGGGTAGCCAGGTTGGTTACCGTCGTGTAGTACCTGGAGGGCTCCCTGACGGCGACGCGGACGTCGAGCCGCCCGTTGCCTCGACGTGCTCCGGCGTCTGCCAAGCTTCACCTCGACGACATTGCCAGATCGCCATTGCCGTCGACGCACGGAGCTGGCCAAGCTTCACCTCGACGACCTCCTCCTCTGCCTTCGGGAACCCCTAGCTGTCCGACCTACCACCTGACGCGTCACGGTCCGTGCCATGTCGGCGTGGCCGCATGCGCGATCTGGCGGCGGCCCCATCGGCGCGCTCGATCGGCGAGGGCAGGTCCTGGTGCCATTCGCAGAGCTGCTGCTCGACGGCTTCCTCCGCCTGGCCGACACGCACGGCAGCGCGCGGTGCTCGTCGCGCTCCAGGCCGAGGCGCGCGGGGCGCTGCGCCGCGAGGACCCGACGCCCTGGCTTCCGCCACGCCCAGGAAGTCCACCGACGCGCATAGCCGGAACTGCGTGCCGCCGGCCCAGCGAGAAGCTAAGCACCCCGCACGGGCCACGTCTTGCTCCACCAGTTGCGGCTCACGCGCAGCTCGAGAGCGCAGTCGCGCACGGCGGCGGCGTCCTGTACGTGATTGCCTAGGGTGTGAAATCAGGTAAACCGCAAAACGAAACCGCACCAGACCGGAATATGGCCTCGTACCTAAACGGTGTAAACCGGACCAATCCAACGAAACCGTGCCACGACGGGTTGAGGAACCGCCATAAACCAGCTTAAACCGCGAATGCACAGGCTTACCCATGGCCAAGCCTTCTAATGAGTACAATAGGTGTACGGGGATTTACAACAGGCACAATATTATTAGTTTCTTTTAGATATATAGACATGGAGTAACTTGTAACAAGTGTCTATTCCATAGATCATCCTCGGCCTCTTAATCTGTTATGCGCTGGCCTTTAGTGACTCTTGGATCTCTTCGAGTGTTCTCCCTTTAGTTTCTGGCACTAGCATCGCCACGAACAACACAGTAACAAGGCTCGCCGCGGAGAACAAGAAGAAGGTGCCTACACACAGAAATGAAATAAACTTGAGGAAAATATAATGCAGAACTACTGGACGTGGATTTGTCATGTTCCATGCCAAATTCGTCGAGTTGGTGATTTTTTTTACGACAGTGCTAGGCGTCATCCACACGAATCCCATGCTCAGACCGTCCGCCTCCCGACACATTTGATCATGCATGTTTGTCTGCCGGATGGCCCCACTGCGTGCAAAAGTTTCCGTCGCATCCTCGGGTGGATCCCAGCCTCCCTAACGCTTGCTACTCATTCAGTTATCATTGGCAGAGACAAACTTGCAGCAGTGGCGTCGGTGGTTTGCAGCACCGACACGCTTCACTCGCAGCACGCCACCACCCCATGCATCTCTGTCGCCAACACGGTGCCCGGTCCTCGCCGCACCAGTGACAACAACTCGTACCACCGCCATCATTCCTTGGCAGCAACACCTCCATTGGTTCGCAGCACTAGAGACAACTCGTAGCACTGACCCCCTTCCATGGCATTACCATCACCATTCATTCACAACACCGACGACCAACGCTCACATCACAGCTGATCGACCTTCTTTTGCAGCACCAAAACCCTTAATTTGTAGCACTTTCGACCACCACACGTAGCACCACCACTCGATGCTTGCAACTCCGAGATGGTACTGTTGCGGGTCTTCCGTTTGCAGCAACGACGATCGATTTTACATGGTGTCACGTTGAAAGGGAGAGGGAGATGCGACGGGACCCAACACACGACTCTTCTTGCAGCATCGGCTACCCCCTCTATTGCAACACCCATGCCGAGAGTATGCGAGAAGAGCGCGCGTGAGAGGGAGAGATTGGACGTGGTCGGAGGTTGGAGCAACAGACGCTGAGGGAGAGGGATATGGAGCACGTGTTGGAGGAGGTGGAGGTAGCGCCTTTCGTGTTGGTGGGGGAGGATGCGGTGAAAACCATAAGCTCTCCGTGTGGAAGCAGAGCAATGGCCTGAACTTTTGAGATCGTCCGCAATTACTGGAATTTTGTTGGAATTCTAGATAGGCCCGTTATGAAAGCATTGTAAATGCATTACAAAATGTAAAAAATTCCAAAAAAAAGGGGTGTACATCCGGACATTCTCCATTCTCACACAAATCTTTGCGAAAAAACATTTTTTATGGCCTAAGACAAAAAAAAGTCTCGTGAAAAGTTATTTTGGAGGACCGGAATTTGACTTTTTTAACACAATCGGAGCGGTTCAACCAGGCCTTTTCCCGCGCCCATGGCCTTTGAATCTGGGCCCATACGAAACTGAATCTGGGCCGCCCGTCCTCACAAGGGGGCATTATAAATCCAGACCAGAAGCGGCTGATTCTTTCTTTCTCCTCCAGATTTCCCTTCAGATTTCAGAACGAAACGAAAACAAATTCCGCTTCTTCTCATTTGTTCTCGTTAATCCCACGTTATTCCTGCGCTATTCCTCCTCCGCCAAATCCCCACCCAACCACCATTCGAGTAGGTGAGGTGCTCGGAAGCCTAGGGTTAGGGTGAATTTTGACGGACGAATCGGCGATTCGACGGCGCGAATCCGGCAGCAAATTATCGAATTCGACCGATTCCGACGTGGTTTGTTCCCCCACACAGATCAGCGCGAACCACTCGCTCCAACGCACACAAATCCTTCACCACCACCGGAACAAGCCATGGATCCCAGCCAGATGATGCCCGGAGCTTCCCCATGTGGCCTCCGCCCGCCGCCTCCGACGCCATGCCACCCCCGCCCTTCCTCCCTCCCCCCAACCGCGGCTGGAAGCGGAAGAACTCCAATCCCTCCTCCTCCTCCGGCTACCGGCCCCCCGCCATCGGCGACCTCCAGACGCAGAACCGCGCCAAGGCCCGCCGCTGGTTCAACCCCAACACAAACACCAACCCCAACCGCAACCGCTTCTTCCCCAACAAAGCAGCCAAGCGCAGGGCAGCGGCGGCGGCCCCGCGCAACACCACCAGCTTCATCATCCGCGCCAAGCGCGCGGGTGGCATCGCCCCGCTCGTCTCCCCGTGCCCCGTCACCCCCGCCGTGCTGCCCACCCCCGTCATCTCCCCCTCTCGCGACGAGGGCCTCCTCTCCGACGTCGTGGCCCAGCAGCAGTGGGGCGTCGACGGCTACGGCTCCATGAAGGGCCTCATCCGCCTCCGCCCGCACCTCTCCCCCACCTCCGACGAGGAGGATAATTCGAGCGGGGGCAGTGATGTGGAGGAGCACGTGGAGGTCGAGCGGCGGCTCGACCATGATCTCAGCCGGTTTGAGATGGTGTGCCCTGGTGGCAGGGGGGAGGGGTATGTGTTTGAGGAGGAGGACGAGAATGACCTCCCTGAGTATGACCGCCAGGATGTCGATTTGCATGTGGCGCAGTTGGAGGAGGAAAATCTGACGTTGAAGGAGAGGCTGTTTTTGATGGAGCAGGAGGTGGGCGACATGAGGCGCCGTCTGGAGGCTATCGAGGCGCGATTCTCGGGGCCTGCCGGTGCTGGTGGCAGCGGTGAGAATGCTGCCGCTGATGTGGAGGCGATGGAGAATATGGGCAATGCTGCTGCTGCTGCTGCTGCTGACAATACAGTTGACCAGGGTCTGGATAATGGCGTGGAGATGTGTAATGCTAATGCTGCGGCTGGTGCTGAAAACGACGCTGTTGAGCAGGCTGTGTGGAATAATGGCACAGAGAGGGGTGATGCCGCCTCTGGTGCTGGCAACGCAGTTGTGGAGGAGGCTTTGGAGAATGGTATGGAGAAGGCAGAGAAGAGTGTCGAGGAGGACAGTGCCGATAGGGCTGGTGTAGGTTCAGAGAAGAATGCAGAGATTGGTGATGCTGGAAGTGCCCAGGACAATGGCGAAGAGAGCAAGCAGGCCTGAGGTACTTGGGCTATCTGGACTGATGGCAGAAAGATAGTTCAAACTAATCTCACAGGAAAAAGGAAGCAACCGGATATGTCAGTGGAAAAAGAACAACAGCAGTTGGCAATTTGAAACGTACTTTAACAATGGGGTATTATTCAGCTATCCCAAGAACCGACAATGGTTGTTATACACTTATACTTTCTTTTCTAACTGTCCTACTTATGCAAGGGTTGAACATGTTTACCTGCAGAATTCCAGTCCATAAGGAAGCTGAATGAATACGATATTGCGAAGGAACCAATCCAGCTAACCAGGGTTACCAAGCTTCCGGCTATTGCTTTCATGTCGATTGAGAATATCTTTGCCAATAAACAAGATGTCGTTAGTTACAAAACATGGTCCTTACGGATTGCCAGGAGAAGTGAGCATCATCCAGAATTAACTGCATGGTGATTTCATACCTCCGACATGATAACCCAAGGAACAGGTCCCATTCCAATTGAGTATGCCGCATAGTATGCCTATTTAGGAAGCAGGGTCAGAATATAGCATTTCTGAACTTCAAAGATGTTGTATCCGAAATATTACTTAGTATGTACAAGTTGATCCATTAGCTGTCTTCCTGGAAATTAATTTAAGAATGCTAGATACTGATGAACTATGTAGCAATTCATCATCATTTTTACATTGGACTATGCGAGATTGTAAATGTTTTAGTTACAGTAATCTCTGTACCAGTATGCCGTAAAGAGCCAATGTAGGAATCAATTCTGTGTACAATCCTTGCGCCTGTAACATGATGAAAAGATAAGAAGTCAAAAGAGAGGGAAAGTAAATACTTTGCTTAACAAATTGTTTCCGAGATAGATATATAGTGAAGAACCTGAACATTCTAAATTATAAATTCAGTTCAAGTTTATTCAACTATTTATCTCTGCTGATTTGATCTGCTTGATTTATTGATATTTCACCCTCCAAAACATATCCTCATACATGGGAATTTGTTATGTGCGCAGCTGTGCAACTTTAATAGAGCCTTATGCATGGTATTGTTTGTCTCATCACAAGGTATAGGCTGGGTAACTTTGATAACTGTACTTGCGTTATATTCTACATGCAGGCAATAATATTCGACGGTTCACCTTCGATTGATGTGGTTGGTAATACTAACTAGGTGATGATGAACCAATCAGTTTAGAGTTTGAAGGAGGAACAAAACAATAGACAAGCAATAAGATCAATCAGAACTAAGATTGTGATAAGTTTCTTCCTGAAATTTCTCAATGACATATTAGCATCAATAAATGATTGCCAGTTTAAAATTTGAATTGTAGTGTTCCATCATGGATCGATAGTTTTTTACAGTTACCTTAAAGTAGAACGATAGCCCAGTCAGAAAGCAGCCCACAAATGTGCCAGATGAAGAGACCTAAATGATGGAAGAATATCACAAATGATGTTTTTTTTTTGTCTCTGCATCAGCTCAGTTTTGGAGCATCCATAGTTCCATACCAGTAAAAGGGCTCTTCTTCCACTCCTATCCATGAGAAGGGCCCCAAATAATGTGATTGGAATCTGAAATAATTATACTTATAGACAAATTGATGCAGCCAGTAAAGCCAACATAGAAATTGACGAGAATGTACTATCCTGAACCTGAATAATGCCGATCAAGGTGGTCCCAAGTTTACCAGAAAACCCTGAAGTTTTGGGGAAGAAAAATTACTGAAAGTTTTTCTTGTTAGTAAAGTGGCACAAAAAAAGTAGGTATTTGGATACCTGCAGATGAAAATATATAGCTTGTATAGAAGCCTAACGCATTTATTCCGCCCAGTTGTTGAAAGACCATGAGGCCAACACCCACCTGTGTATCAAAGCTATATGATTATAACTTCTTCTTTCAGGAAGAAAGATAGGATCTTTCAAAACTAAGTAGCTGATGAATTTCTTAGTTCTTACAATGACTGCGTACATATTTTTGCTCTGAAACAAATCTTGAATCCTGGCCTTAGGTAAACTGTGAAGTGATTCAGTATACTCCTGCAAGAAAATATGAGGTGATTATTTTGAATATCCTCTTCACCAAATTACAGATGTCGATAAATAGCAGATATTTAGGGAAGGAACTAACTCTAATTTCTGTAGCCTCTCGAGATATGTCAGCCTTTCCACCCCTAAGCTTTTGCAGTGAAGCTCGGAATTCTTTCTCTCTCCCGATATTGGCCTACCATATTATTGAAGAATAAACTTTAGTAGGAAAGCATCCGTAACTTAGATAAAGGTTATTTTTTCATCAAAGAGGCTATGTTTCACATTCATTATATTTTCATGTTTCGTCATGTGTGTTGCGTTCGGCAGTCACAAATGAATGTAAGCAAAATATTTTGATTGAATAAAATGGTTGGTCGCAGTACGTTCATTAATTTCATATATGCTATACAGAAAACCATAATGCAAATAACTAAGCACGCCATGATTGCTTGCTTAGACGGAATTTTAACCACGGGGAGCAGGAATGGTAATTCTCTCCTCCAACACATCAGTTACTTCTTTACAATTCATGTTCCATTACTTGACCATGTTACAGTCCAAGTTAGTTAAAACCATACCAGCCACCTTGGAGACTCAGGAATGAAGAAAAGACCCACAAGGAGGAAAACACAAGGCACTAATCCTGCATAGACATGGAAATATTTTCTTGATTTCTCCTGCATAATGGATATGCGATCATTCATATACAGATAATGGATATTACCTACGAGAACCAAAGAGCGCCACGAAAGCACTGCTCCAATAATGTAGGCAGCCGAACACCCTGAACAAATAAACAGCTGCACTTATACATGAGCCTATGTTAATTTTCCATCTTTACTAAATTTTCGGAAACGTCAAGATTCTGCTCAGCTTTCTCCAACCTGGTTTGAGGTTGCAAGGCCTCCTCGGAGATCCTTTGGTGCTATTTCAGATATGAACACAGGCACCTGTGTGGGTAATGTTAGTGCACTAGAATACCTTGATCAGGTCGAAAACAGTGTGTTGCTAGACAGCAAGTAAATAAAAACAGTGTTTTTTGGGAACATAAATATGCTTACCACATAAGAAAGAACTCCGGTACAATAGCCCAGCAAGACCCTTCCTAGGTAGAGCATTGTAGCACCCTTCATGTCATTCAAGGCAATACTTCAAGATCTTGAAACCCTGAACGACATCTGGAAGAGAAAATAGTTCAGATCAGAGGAACATACCTTGGCCAAGTATATAGTAAGCCAACCAAAAATGCCTACAATTGCTGCCAGCCGCATGGTCTGTGGCAAATGCAAATGGCAGATGTGAGGACTAATGGGAATTAATTAACAACTCTGCTAGCCATCCCAATCATCAAAGTAACTCACCATTTTGCGTCCAAGAGTATCTGCAAGGCGGCCACTAGTCAGAGCGCCAATCATCGCACCAATCGTCAAGACGGATCCAAAGACACCGTACTAGAAGGTTAATCATCAGTCATGTTAGTCCACTAAAAGCAATGAAGACCATGACCATTGTGCTCTAACTAAGCCTTTTGTTCAACAAAAGTCACAAATAATAACTTCAATTCCAACAGAAAGTGAAACGTTGATTGATGGCACAGTTTACAGGTTGAAATGGATAAAGCGAGCACATCCATTCATTGTTGTATCAAGTGAAGTTGCACCGGAATCCGTGCTACTACCATTGCTTGACACTCCAATTATATCGCGACCACACTCTATAGAAAGATGGGTGATTGATTTTGTGCAAACCAACCTCTGAATTGGAAAGTCCAATGTCGCTCACAATTCCAGCTTGAGCAGGCGCAGAATACCCAACCTGCATATCATACGTTCCATCATGGCCATATCGGAAGCAAATAAACTTGTGATTCTTGAAATCAACGTACTCCCCACAGCCATGGACATGGAGTGAGCGCCGCGTGCTTACACAGGTGCCGAACTCGAAGGAGCCGCACACGGCCACCGCGGTGCTGAGCAGGACCATCCGCAGCGATCCCTCCCCCGCGCCGTCGTGAATATTCTCCCCGGCGTCCACCTGGCCTTGGGCCGCAGCCACGGCGGTGGCTCTCCGCGTTCGACAGCATTTGGCGTCGGCGGCCGCTGCCGGCAACCGGCGCGCGCAGCGGCCATTACGCGGTGCAACGGCGCAGTGCCCTCGCCGTGCCCGGTGACTGTGCTGGAGGTGAAAGTGGGGAGAGAGGCCGGCGGCTGAGTGGTGGAGGGGGAGCGGCGGAGCAATGGACAGAGGGAACGCGGCAGCCATCCGTGGCCTTCAAACGACTGGGGATCACATATTTTTCGTTGCATAACCTTTAGTGTCCTCTTTAGACGAGTAATTTTTATGTGGGAAATCATTTTCGTAGAAATACTAAATAAGATTCTCGAAATAAGTCGATATGTTTTCTAGTAGTATTTACAGATATGTACGCATAGTTTGAATATGAAAGATAAATTTGAGTGAATTGCATCCACACTGTCCCTAACCTGTGAGGGCTATTTATAGACTAGGGTTCTTGACAAATGACTAAAACTACCTTTCAAATGGTAGGTGGGAGCGGTAGTGGAGGTAATTTTTTGTCCATGTTCATCGAAGACTTGGGAGGAGGTATGGTCTATGGTGGACTAGCCCACAATTGTGCTTCTTTGTCTAGCCTTCAAGTCCGAGTAGAATTTTTTTGCACCCAAGCTAGCTCCAGTGCTCCCGCTAATTTAAAAATTCGAAAAATCTATTTAAAAGTTTCAAAAAAATATGAAAACAATCATGCTTGTTCTCGATGATGTATCCTATGGACCTGCAAAATCACAATACGAAATACTTTGTACTCCGATCTACAAAAAAAAAGACAAATTTAGAGATCTGATTATAGTTCACAGTGCATAGTTTCAAATCTCCAAATTATATCATTTTTGTACAGACTACAATATAAAGAATTTTGCATTGAGATTTTGCACAGTTGTAGTATACATCATTCATAACATGCATGATTTTTCAGATTTTTTGAAACTTTGAAATATAGTTTTTGATTTTTTTCTAAAAAGAGGGATCACTCGAGCTCGGGGGGCAAAAACGACTTTCCGCTTCATGTCCTTTTATGCTCTCTCTTTCTTTGACTTATTGACTATGACTAGTTGGTAGTTGCTTAGACTTTTGTTGACTTGCCTAGTTGCCTTGATTTTGTCAACTTGCCACTTAGTTAACCGGTAGGACTGAATGCGACCTTGGGTAAAATTATTTATTCGTACAGTATTTAATGCAATTGTAATTCAAAAGTTTAAGCCTATATGTTTAGAAAATTTAAGTTGCGAAATACTTACTGATGTTTTAGCACATAGACTGGAGCCTAAGCATTTCAAAGGTGGTAAGACAATCAAACTAACATTTATAATGATAGATCGTTATTGAGAGGATTGTTCTGCTGTATGAGAGTATGAGACAATTCATGAATTGCATCGTCAAAAGTTATGAGCTCCGTTCCACTATACATATTATTTTCTCAAAAATTACATAGCAGTGTTCTATTGTTTAACAATCTCCACGAACCTAATATGCGTATCCTTAACCTACAGAAGTACACTACAACACGACACATGACACGGACGCCAGCATAGGGTCATGGGGAGTAGAAAAATAGGAAGAAATTTTTTTTGCGGGGACCCAAAAAAATTCGATGTATATATGCTGCCGCTGGCTAAAAATGGCGACTAATTTGAGAGAAAGGGATGTGTTTATCGTTTCTGCTAATCCTTATCTTCTGGTATTCAGCGAGTCCTGGATCTCTTCGAGTGTTCTTCCTTTAGTTTCAGGCACTAGCCTCGCCACGAACAGTATAGTCGCCAAACTCGCCGCAGAGAACATGAAGAACGTCCCTGCAGGCGCATGACAGCAAGGAGAGCAAATGTAAGTAACAGAGATTCATACAATTGGTTGATTTTCCATTTCTACTATTTTGAAGGTAAATATTAATGTCTGTAACTACTGGATCCGTGAGAGAGAAAACTGGAAGTGAAGAGCTACAGTGTTGCGTTACTGGAATTACCTGCTGAGCTCCAGTCCATGAGGAAGCTAAACGAGTAAGAGATCGCGAAGGAACCAAACCAGCTAACAAGGGTCACCAAGCTTCCGCCGATTGCTTTCACGTTAATCGAGAATATCTGCAAGAAATTTATCCAGGAGAAACGTTGGTCGCTTTTTTACCGCAGATTTGTCAAGGGTGCCATAGAGTCATCCATAACAAGATATAGTAATTCTTTACCTCAGACATGACAACCCAAGGGACAGGGCCCATTCCGATTGAGTATGCACCAATGTATACCTAATCAAGAAGCAGCCTCAGCAGGCATGATCAACATTCAGAAAATGCAATTTCAGGAACTCACAAGAGACATAGTGCAACTGAATACAATTCATATACAGGAAACTGAGAGACGTATTCCGTACCAGGATGCCAGAAAGAGCCAATGCAGGAACCCATTCTGGGAATAGTCCGTGTGTCTAAAAAGATTATTTAGCACTCATGTTACATACAGAAACAAGAACAAAATAAGTTTACTTTAACATTGCATTTTGTATTAATATTAATTGAAAACTCTCAAAGTTGTTGTCATTTAGTTAAACTTAGGGCAGCCTCTGAGTCGCCCATATGTTCCTATAAGTTCCATAAGAACTTCTCTATTAATACTACAGTAAGGAAAAATGCAGTCACCTTTAGGTAGAATGATATTCCTGTCAGAAAGCAGCCCAAGAATGTTCCAGATGCGGAGACCTATGTAACAAAAGAATGTCAAAACAAAATCTACCTAATAATATATCTTTATATACATAAGCTCAACTTTGTAGCATTTGTACCATTAGAAGAACTCTTCTTCCACTCCTATCCATGAGGATGGCGCCAAACAATGTAATGGGAATCTGGAATAATCATGGTTATAAACAAAATGTTCTAGTAATTAGCACATTTTGCTTAAAGCAGCCTATCTCAGACCTGAATAATGCCAATCAATATGGTTCCAAGTTTTCCAGAAAACCCTGAAGTTGAGAGACAAATCAACACATTTCATACACAACTGTTAGAAAAGGATAACACAATGATCACAATTTTTGCATACCTGCAGATGTAAAGATAGAGCTTGCATAGAATCCTACACCATTTATCCCTCCCAATTGCTGGAAGATCATCAAGCCAACACCCACCTGTGCATATAAGATCCACAAATGATACGTTTTGTTAACAAACATGAGAGACTTCATATGACCAAATTCCAAATTTGGTGCACGGAAACAATGACTTTACTAGATGAAGTAGTCAAAACGATTTCTTACAGTGAGCGCATATATGTTTTTGCTCAGAAACAAATCTTGAAGCCTGGCCTTTGGGAAGCTCTGGAGTGATTCAATATACTCCTGAATCAAATGATCATTATGAGTATAGTCTTCTTTGAATTGTATCGTAATATATAAGCTACAAGCACAGAAGCTAACTTTAATCTCAATTGCCTCTTCAGATGTGTCAACATTTTCTCCACGAAGTTTCTGCAATGAGGTGCGAAATTCTTTCTCCCTTCCAACATTAGCCTGCAAAAAGAAAGATGCAAGTGAAATTTTTGCCGGTTCCGTAAATTAACCGCGATGTATGGTTTTTGGGTCCGGTTCCCCTTATTAACTGGACCAACTCTTCTTCTTCTATAATGCAATTGCGGGAGCTCCCCGCCCTCTGACGAGGTTCCGTAAAAAAAATCAATAATACAAAAATGTATCATGAAATTACTTAAGTCAAAGGATCATATTAGTTGATGAGTAATTATATGTACTTATTTTTCCTTTTCGCTGTCTTCCAGGCTTAGTTTTGCTAAAAAAAAGGAGGTTGTATGGTAATTCGTAAATCCCTCTAATCTTCGCATAATTTAAATAAAGCAAACCATCGGGCAAAACACTCATGCCTCACATAACATTTGCCCAAGACGGAAGTTCCTTACCAGCCATCTTGGTGACTCTGGAATGAATGGAAGACCTGCTAAGAGGAGAAGACATGGCACTATACCTACACACAGAAAAAATTGTTATTATTTCCATCCAACATGAATGTGAAACATAAGCATGTTTATATGGATAAGAATTTTTTTTACCAACAAATACTAAATTGCGCCATGCAACCAGCGCCCCCACTATGTAGGTAGCCGAACTTCCAGAACATATCAACAGCTAGAGATGCAGAAAAAGGTGGCGTAAACTATTAAAAGTTACCAATTTAAATGTGCATTGTGGGCTTCTTGTTCTATAGTTTACAAACCTGGTTCGAAGTTGCAAGGCCCCCTCTGAGATCCTTTGGGGCTATTTCAGCTATGAACACAGGCACCTGCCACATCCAGCACAGCATCAGTACACTAGAACTTGGAGGTCATCAAGGGGAAAACATGAACATGTACAAGTGATACAAGATTGAGGCATAAGAGAGTCAAAGTCAAGACTCAAGAGTGCGTCTTGAACTAAGTGATACATACCACATAAGAAAGAATTCCAGTACTATAGCCCAACAAGGTTCTTCCAAAGTAGAGCATAGTAGCACACTTTATAACAGAAAAAACAAGTAAGATATCCGTATGAAATGCAAAAGATATCAAATCACTTTACCAACTAACAGACCTTAGCAAAATGTATAAAAATCCAGCCAACAATACAAATAGTAGCTGATATCCGCATGGTCTGTGACAAGCAAAACATGAAGACACAATGAATGTGAAGCAAATATGCACTAACTAGACAAATTAATAAATAATTAAAAAACACAAGCTACCATTTTACGTCCAAGAGAGTCTGCTAAGCGTCCGCTGGTAACAGCACCAATCATTGCCCCAATCGTCAATACTGATCCAAAAATTGCGAACTGCAAGGTTTAAGTGGATCAGCACATATAACAGTTAGGAGAAAATTAGAACAGGACAAGAAATCCTGCTAACTCATTTACAAACTGAAAATGATATCTCTGCGAAAAAAATCTTATTCATGTTACAAACCCCAGAGATGGATAGTCCGACTTCATCTACTATTCCTGACTGAGTGGGTGCAGAATAACCAACCTGCAAAATTACATGGCTCGGTAAATAGATCTTATATGTCATAAGAATCACAACCTTTGCTTGGCATGTTGCTTTATTTATAAAGCGGGGCGAAAGCCTGTTTCGTTAAAGAATCACAACCATAGCTAGTACTATATGATTATTACATAACAAGTTGCTTGGAGAAGTCAATCTTGTACTGAATGATGTAGTTTAAGAATTATAATCATAGCTAATACTGTTTGAGTATGACGGAATAAGATGCTTGCAGATAATGTAAAAAAAAGATGCTTGCAGATGTACATCTGTACTCTCGGATGTAGTTACAAAAAAAGTACATGTGTACCGAGATACATCCAGATCTTATGTACTCCTCATATCACAACCCTTCATGTTTTTATTTTCGAACAAAAATCCTTAATGTTCTGCAAACTCACTCTCCAAGTTTTGCATCTCTTGTTACTTGTATGCGGAAGAAAGAAGGAAAACGAAACACACTGTTGTCGATACTATTATATACTTGGGGAAAATGGTCTGTGGCTACTGGAGCCATGTTCAGAATACCAGTGAAAAGTCTACGAGAGATTGCTCCAAAAAACAATAAAACAATTCATAGATGCAGTAACACACAAATTTATGTATACACGCAAGATTTCAGTTTAAAATTCACCCCAGGCTGCCTCTAATTTGATTCTCCATACGAGGGTCAAATTTGACTTGAAAATTTCCATGTCTAGATAATAACTTCATGTAGCACACCCATGATTTTTGGGGAATTCTTGAGTGATCACAGTTCTTGAACATGGTATACTGAAATTTTGCGAAACTACGGGCAAATGGAAACGTCGGTCAGCTCAAGAAATTCCTCACGTCTATACTTAGTTATCTCTCATCACCTTCTGGGCACATTTGGCTCATTTCGCAGATAACCATTGATCAACCAAATTTAGCGCATCCACGGCCAAGTACCCCATGCCCTAGGGCCTAGGCGCCGCTCGTGCACGTCCAACTGAACACACACTCTCAGTGCCTCGTCAAGCCGCCGAAATGAACAGGGAGGGGCGAAGAGGGGAGAGGCGGCTTACGCAGGTGCCGAACTCGAAGGAGCCGCACACGGCCACGGCGGTGCTGAGCAGGACCATCGACAGGGACCCTCCCCGGCCGCGTCCACACGAACCCACCTCCTCCTCCACCTGGATCTTGGCATCCGCCGCCGCATCCTCCTTGCGATCATCCCGGAGGAGGAGCGGTGCCGTCACCTCTGCGCCGCCGCCGGCACCGAGCACGCCGCTCTCCACGTCATCCGCGGCCCTCACTATCCCCATCCCGATCCGTGACCGAAGAGAAAACAACAGCAGGAAGAAGAGAAGAATGGCTAAGATTGGCCGGGGAGGTGGAGAGGAGGAGACTGATGCAGGGAGGAGTGTTCTTCGGGTCGGGGAGTGACGCGGAGTGCTCTCGTGGTATTTATACGCGGAGGCGGCGATCGCGGGTGAGAGCCGAAGCCAGCCAAGAATATCTCGCTCATGCACTGGAGTATTTCGTTTTGATGAACACGATCGGTGAGATACGTACGTTTAGTTTAAAATTTCAGATATGGAAGGAAACGGCTGGCTGGCGATCCGTGAATGTGACATGAAGAGAAGCATATTCTTGGTGATTTGGTTGGTGAGGGCGACAGCCGTCTGACAGCAAATACACGGTAGAGGATGGAATGGAAACATATAGAAATGCCCCAAATGATAAAAGAAGCTTTGCTAATTGACACGTCCTGGCGCACACCCTTCCGCGCCGTCGGATCCGTGTTCGAGGGCGTGCACTTTTCCTACGATTTTGTGGTCATCGGGTAAGTGTTTGCATGTCATGTATGGGGTAATCTACGATAACCCCCCCCCAGGTCACTTAAGTATCGCCCACAGGCCCCCCCCGCTGTCTATGACATGTGGGGTTTTAAGTGACTGGGGGGGTTATAAGGAATTGCCCCGTCATGTATGGGTGCTCGTCATTCTGGCAATTTTATAGGTTGTGGGGGTTGCCCAGTTTTTGCTAGTTGCATGCCGGTTTTTTAGGGTTTGCGTCATCCAACAAGTGGTTTCTATTATAGGTGTTTTTGCTACTCCCATGGCAAATTTATAGGTTGTGGGGGTCACCCAGCAAATGGTTTCTATGATATGTGTGTTTCCTGGTCAAGTTCAGTGTGTGATATAGCATTTTGACTGTATGGTCATCGTTTAAGAGGTGTTCGGTTTCCCGCGACCAGGTTTTGTTTTTTTGCATCCATAGTTCGCTAGGGCCTGGCCTGGAAAAACATGATCTGGACCATATTCTGCACCCCATTTGGTGGACCACAAAGTGCTAACCATGCCCGTTTGGTGTGAAACAAGTTTAGTGTGGTCCTTGTGTTTGGTTGCTCGCGTCTGCGTTTAAGAGTTAAAACCCTGTGTTTGGTTGCACACTTTTTGGTCGTTTTGGTTACCTTACATCCATTGGTGAGCTTACCGGTCCAAGGTTCACATATATCATATAAAACTAGGTGAACAACAAATACACAATGACGACGAACTGGACTAGGATGATAAGTCCATCACCTTTGCCCACACCATTTGTGCTCATAGCTCCTTTGCGTCCTCCACTAGTGGTGCTCTCAGGCGGAGAGGGCTATCTGGCAGTATTAATATGGAGTAAGCCTTCTCTGCCTCCTCTCTACTTTCAAAGCTTTTGCAACATTGATTGGGGAAACTTTCCACTTGAGCAGATCAAGAGCCCCAGACATTGTAGATTCCTGGAACCCTCACTTTGAACACCACATACCACTACAACATAGAAGATCAAGATTCGAACATGCATAAGAAGCTACCGGTGGATCACAATGAATAAGGCAACATAAGCAAATCATGCATTGATCATCATATGTCGTAAACCCTAAAGCAACACAAGTGTTTGTTGCTTACTATGGTGTCAACCTAGCACCACATCAAAAGAGGTGTAATACAACCACCGCAAGTTCATCGAGTGAGGGGTTAGCATATGTACCACCTCAAGTACCCAAAATATGCATTCCATAGGAAGTTTTGTTATCCTAGCTACCCAAAATATACATCACATATCATCGTAATCATCCTCATCATCAATCATGCACGCGCCACCGCCCCTAGCACAACTAGCACTACACGTAGTAGTGATTGGCCAGGAAGGTCCTGAGCCAGAGCTTCTAGTGGTCCTCGGCCATGTCAACATAGCCCAAACCTTGTGCCTTGTTGTCCAGAAGGTGGCTCGCATCAGGACTGAACCCATCAATGTCCATAACAGCGTTGTAAAGCGCAAGATGCACGAGCGGGCATGCTGTCTCTGATGACGGATGCCACGTCCCTCACGGCCTCGGTCATGCTGGTGAAGAAGAGGACCTCCTCATCCACAAGTGCGCCTCTCTTCCTCTTCTTCTCCCTCTCAGGTGGCTTGGCTACATTGTCACCATTCTTGTCACCAGCATTGATGTTGATGGTGTCGGACTCCTTGGTACCAAGGTCAACAAAATCAGGAGCATGTGCACCAAGAGGCTAATTGGATCCCACGGCAAACTTGCCAGTGGCCAGACTTAAGGAGAAGATGCTCTACATCTGGTAGTAGTTCTGGATGGGCTTCAGGTAATCGACGTCTTTGGAGTGATCCTAAGGACGAGAAAACAATTTTAGACAATCAGGCTAACCTGGTTTGATGAATGTGAACTATGTTAGAGAGGTGGTTAACCTTGATGTGGCCTCTTAGGTGCTCGGCCTCCAAGATAATGCTCTGGGTCTCCTCATCCTAGTGTGCACCACTAAGGTCTTTCAGTTTGCTAATCTGTATCCACCTGACCCTCCACTTCCTGAGGTAGGTGGTTGTAGACCGGAGTCGAGGTGACTTCTTTTCCACAGAACTCGAACACTAGCTTCGAAACTATATTGAGGTGAACCTCCTTAAACCCTTTGTCAGTCCTGACCCTAGAGGTGATGATGTCACACATCTCGTTGAGTACGAAGGTCAAAAGGAATGGAGCCCACTTCAAGGTCGTCCCCATTTTGTTCTTCCCGCTCCTCTCTTTGGCAGCGTTGAGACCTAGCTTGTTACCATCTGGCATCTCGACCAACTAGAAACCAAGGCTAGGGACATGGTAATCTTTCTCTTGGGTCACATGCACCTCGAACACCTGCGAGTTCGGGACAAAGGACAGATGTTTTGGTTGGCTATATGTCAGTGCTAGGGAAAACTCAGCGCCGGTCATGTCCTACAATGGTTAGGAGCAACATAATTGCACAACATCAAGATGTACGACAACATCATCATGATCTACAACAACATCATCTTGATCTGCCACAACACCATGAAAACATCACTACAATTGTGAAGCAGTACTTGCTCAAACTAGATCATGACCCATCTCGACCTAAAGATCTACTTACTGCTCACAGATCTAAGCTAAAAGACCTAGTGTTTGAAGAAACTTACATGCATGGTAGCACTAGAGGCGAGCGCTCGCAGCTCGGAGAAAAGAAGGAAGAGGTTGCAGCCGCCCTCCGTCAACCACCGCGGGCCAGAGGAGATGTCACCGTTTACCTGGTCGTGGAAGGGAAGATGCTTCACTGTAGGCCGAGAGAGCTCGAAGGGGAGGAGGGGAGGGGGAATCGTGGCGGGACTTTCGGCGATGAGGCGAAGGGGTTGAAATAGAGGGGCGAAAATGGTGTGCGGTGCCCGAAATTTCTCCCGACGCTATTTTGCGTGCTATTTCACGTGCGCGCGGGAGCTCGCACCATCTCCATGGTCGCACAAGCAAGAACGAGAGGAACGCCTCTGTTCGCCAATTTGCACGCAAGAGGGTGGCTCTCGGGAAACGGCCGAATCGAGGCCTCACAGGTAACCAAACATGCCCTTATAGGTTGTGGATCATACATTTCTTCTGGTTGCATGATATGTATGTGTGCTAGCTAATAATATTTTCAATGTGTCATTGTTGATTGGATTTGGATCACGATCATGGCAAATTTTCTACACTCTTTGTAGTCAAACTTAACTTTTGTGCAAGGAAGGAGATCACCAAATGTGCAAGCACATCGATAGGTAGAGGACAAATGACGGTTGATCTGGATGTTGAGATGAATATCCGACAGCGATGGTAGTTTGGTGAGTAGGTGTACACCCGTACCACCTGGTTTCAAATCCTCATGGATACGGATTTACTACCTCTGTTTCTCAAAACAAGGCATGTATTTTTTTGTCCTTCTAAAAAGTCGAGTCAAGCAATTCTAACTTTGATCAAACTTGTACGTAGAAAATATTATTAAGAACTACTTCCCCTCTTCCGAATTATAAGATATTCTAACTTCTTCCGACTTGCATGTATATAGACGTGCTTCAGTTTTCAATGTCATTTCAGTCTGTATATAGTCCACATTAAAATATCAAAAACATTTTATAATTGGGAACTAAGGGAGTACTACTTAATATGAAACAGAGGGAGTTTGTACAGAAGTTCATGTTACCTGCCGCAGAAAAACGTGGAATCTAAATCAGAGAAGAGAGATCTTCAGATCCTCCTCGCAGTAGATACATAATTGCACGGCAGATGAGCTGGAGGAAAGAAGGATGTCTTCCCTGAGTAAACCTAAAATCTCATTCTTCTTTTTCACAACAAGACACCCAATAATACTAAGAACAAGACACTCAAATCCAAAGCTCCACTTGCAAGTATAGTTTTCTTTGGTTGAGCTCTGTGCTCATCGACCTGATCAACACAAGGACTTCTAAGCACCCGCAGATAACTTGGTTAGAGAAAATCTCCAGCAACACCAACGATAGTTATATTAATGAATTCAACGGAAGCATGATATTCAGTAGGGTTGAGAGGTGTTACAATGCTTCCTGTGCAGCAAAAATAAGCATAGACGAGAAATATCATATTTCCTCTTCAGCATTTGTCGTCAGTCTTACTGTAAGTAGTTACCGGGAGCAAAAGCCAGCAAAACCAATTGTTACTTCGCAATGCCGCCAATAAAGAACAAACGAAAAATGGGTTCCTTACAACATATGTAAGAGGAGCGAGCAAGAGATTGTGCTTTACTAGTAATCAAATCCAGATATGTTGCAACTTTCAAATCCAGTATTCCATTGAACCTTTCAGCATCACATGCACCACACTGAAAATGTGCATTAAAGCAGCTATATAACAAAAGAAAGGTTGTCTTGCAATTTGCAAAATCTCATATAGCATTAGCTGACACAAAAATTACTAAGGTCAGTGTGGATGAAACTCTCGTCATTTAGAAGTTTAAACTGTGATCATACAGAATACGTGGACTGCACCTATGGGTTAAGATCCCTTAAGCTCTCAGTTAGGTAGCTGATTATTTAAAGTAGGAGAATATACTATAGCTAGGGGCTTCTGCAAATTAGAGATATGATCTGCGATTAATTACTAAGTTTGGATTGTCTGCATTCCCAGTATCCTTCATTGGTTCAACCGTGCCTTGAGGCTCAGCTACCTCTCAAGGTAGTGTCACGCCTCTTGTGGTTTAGGCTATCTATCCTATAACATTCCATAACTGAAATCATGACAAAAACAAGTAGTTTCGAAACGATGAAAGAATGCCAAACGACATGAACACGAATTTGTGTGTCTCTGTGGCATGTTTGGTAAAAAACAGTCTGTCATAAACATACCTGTTCTACTTATTGCTAAAAACTACTGAAAATAAACAGTAATGGAGGAATACTTTGGCCTAGGTCCTCTGTATATACCGTTCTGAGTAGATACATGGCAAAGAGCAAAGATCTACACATTCATATGTATATATGCACTCTTATCTTTTCCTTGATCAACAAGTGAAGTAGATGGAGCGGTGGTTGTATGTCCTTGCTAGTCATGTCCACATCATTGGTGGATACAGAACAATACACCATGAAACAATATCGCGCACCAATTCGTATGATTGCTTCGAAAACTCCTTGCTCTTAAAATTGCAATTGCAGGAACTATCAAGTTCAATCTACAGTAAAGAAAGCAAACATCTTACATGAAACAACAGTTAACAAGGGAAAATAGATACACAAATTTAGTGAGGGTTAACGTAGACATACATCAATATCAGCTGGGATAAGGAATTAAGATGGAAATTTTTAGCTATCATGTAAACTCTGCTACTCAAAACTGGAAACAGGAAACAAAGAAGAAACCTAACGGTTGTTACTCTTTAGGTTTGTACATATAGACCATCACAGATCTCTTAACAAAAATGAAAACTATCTTGAATCCATATGCTCAGAAGGAATACAGAACAGCTGAGATGTGGGTTGATCTGGTTGAGATTTAAAAATTCAAAATAGACAGAAAAGGAACAGGTTATTAGAGACAAAGCAGAATACACACCTGGGGATGGAGATTCAGAGAGCGGTGATCTGGAGGCCAGAGTGCTTGCCATTCACGTAGCTCTATGGGCATCTTGAAGTGCTCACTGCATTTCCTTATGAAGCTGCTATGGCCCTGATCCTCCACCATCACTGGCATTTGGATTATTACAGGGCCAGAATGCTAGCCATCGCCGCTGATCACTGCTGTCGCCATCTCTCAGAGCACTGTTCCTGACAGCTGTCGTTGTTGCTCATCACTATTCCTCCGATGAATTAACAGAATGGTTGAAGGCCAAGGCAGGATCTGAATATGAACCATGCGTCACTAGCAACCTCAAGAGTCAAGTTCTTGGTATCAAAATTTTGAATTTTGTACTGAAATCATTTGTGTACTCTTTCGGACAACACCAGTTGAAAATTTCTCGGCAGAGACATCAACCCAGGGGAAAACAAAAGAACATTTCTACGATTTACTGCTCACCACAATATCCTCCAGCTTATGAGAATAAGATACACTACCTGTGCATAGCTTATCAACAAGTATAGTACAAGCAGAACTGCCTAATCCATATCCAGTTTTAAACATTGTTGTTAAAACCAGCAGTGCATCGTCCATTCGCTCAGAATTGCTCAGCAACTCTAGCAAAGAATTGAATGTGTGTTCCCGAGGTTTCAGATTGTCCCTCAACATGCCAGCCAACCATGCCATGCTATCATCAGCCCTCCTGACCTTACAGAACCCAGTTATGACACTATCGTTGCTACGCCCCAGTGGTCCCAAGCCCATAGTCTGCATCAACTTAAGCAATTCGACAGCATCATCGACCTGTCCTTCCTCGCACATGGTGTCAATGAGTGGCGCGAAAGTCGACACATTTGGCTTCAAACCAGATGACAATAGTCGCTGATACATCCCTATCGCCTCAGGCAACTTCCCAGCCTTGCATAGGCCCTGAATCAATGTGTTATAAGTGATCACATCATGCTCAATCCCTTTTGTAACCATTCCCTCAAAAACCCTAGCTGCTTGATCGACCATCCTATTGACACAAAATCCTCGGAGAATAATGTTACAACTGACTGTACTCTCCTTGAATCCCTTCCCAAGCATTTCATCATACACCTTGTAAGCCATCCCAAAATCACCAGCTTCACAGTAGTAATGCAGAAAAGAGCAATACGTATACTCATTGGGCTGAGTACCTTTGCACACCATCTCATCCCACATCCGGCACGCATCGTCGATGCAGCCCATTTTACATAAACCGTCGATGACCATGGTGTATGTCACTGCATCTATGGCATAACCGCGCAGCTTGATCTCATTGAAGATACGAAGGGCCTCGGTGCCCATGCCGCGCGAGAAGAGCCCATGTATGATGCGGTGGTAGACGAGCGCATCTGGAGGACTCCCCGCGGAGATCATGAGGTGGAGCGTCTCGGACACCTTGGCGAAATTGCCGACGGCCGCAAAGGCCGCGACAAGGTCGGCGACGGCAGCAGGCGTGGGAGGGGAGCCACGCCGAGCGGCGTCACGGAGGAGGCGCAGGCCGTCGAGCGGGCGGCAGTCGGCGGCACAGGCGCGCGCGAGGCACGCGACGGTCTCGGCGTCGCCTGGGAAGGCAGGGGAGGAGGAGAAGGTGGAGAAGAGGCGGAAGACGAGGTCGGGGCGCGCGGCGCTGAGGGCGGCGCGGGACGCGGCGTTGAGCGCGGGGAGGGAGGGGTGGAGGCCGAGGTAGGAGGCGAGCAGCGCGGCGGCATCGGCGGCGAGGGGCGGGGAGAGGCTGAGGAGGAAGGTGTCGACGGCGGGGAGCTGGGGCGCAGGGGCGGGGGCTTGGTCCGGGGCGGGGAGGTGGGAGGAGAGGAAGAGGAGGAAGCGGAGCGCGGGCGCTTGGGAGGGGAGGAGGCGGGAGAGGGTGAGGCGGATGCAGCTCGGGTCGAAGAGCAGCGCGCGTGGGATGAGCGACAGGAGCCGGGGCTCGAGGCGCGGGGCGCGGAGCACGGCGGCTGCCGCGCGGGACGCGGCGTCGGTGACGGCGGCCGGAGCCGGGGCGGGATCGGACATTGTGGTGATCTGCGGCGAGCGGCGGCGGAGAAGAATGTGGTGCTGTCGTAAGCGCACGGCTGGTCGGATTTGGTTAGGATGCGACTCGCGAGGTTTTGACTTAGATATTAGGCCCATAAAGGCCCATGAGGCCCGCGTGTTGTCCCCCAAGTTGAATAAAAGCAGACCAGGCTGGGTTCTCGTCTTCTCTTCTCTCTGCGTTCGAAATTATCCAAACCTCGGAGAAACCCTAACGAAACAGGCGGGCTGCTCTCCTCTCTCTCTCAGGCGCTGCGTCCGTCGATGGCCGGGTACGGAAGCCGCAGCCGAAGCCGGAGCTACAGCCCACGCAGGCGGTACAGCCGGAGCCCTCCGCGCTACAAGCACTACGACGACCCGCGCGACCGCTACCGTGGCGGCGGTGGCGGCGGCGGCGGCGGAGGGCCCCGCCGTGGGTACGACCGCGGGTACGACCGACCGTCGGCGCCGACCGGCCTCCTAGTCCGAAACATTTCCCTCACCGCCAGGTGCGTTCTCCTTCCCAACTAGCGTAAGCCTGGGGATTTCGGCACATCTGACCTAGGGACGTACAGTAGCGCGCTAAGACGTCAACCATAACCTCCCAGACGAAGTATGCCTTTGAACGTGTATACCTTTTCCTAGTTACTGCGTGCAAGTATGTCATCTGTATGGTTCGGTTCTGTTCGGTCCTATGGTTCTGTACGGTCTTATGTATTTTACTCGATAATGCTTGCTACATAACTCTCATGTTAGGTAACAAATGTTGCTAAATTATAGTATCCCACAGGCAAAAAGTGTTGTGAAAGAAACAAATGTACTTTTAAAGGAAAATTCCTTAACCAGTTCACTGAATAGGGTTGCACATGCTTGTAACAAATATACTTTTAAAGGCAAATTTCCTTTAACCAGTTCACTGAATAGGGTTGCACGTGATGGTATGCTGAGCATCAGTATACCCTAGTACTCAGGAATCAGTTTGAATATTTTTATATCATCCACACTTTGGTCAAACCTGATTCTGGCAAGTTTCCTTGACTTGTCTTGCGCTGGATTTTAATCCCCTTTCTCCATATTATGACGAGATGTTTAAATGTCCTGAAACCAACTTCTCATTCTCCGAGTTTTTTATTTGACAGGTACAATTAATCGGTTAACCCTAACTCAAATGATTATTAGTATTGTGGTGGCTGAGAAACTATATGGATGTGCTTCTCATTCTCTGACATGCTCACAGATATGATCTGAGCATTTTAGGATTGCTCTCATATCACAACTACCGATTGTGTGAACTATACTGGTGATCCTATTGCAGCTTATTTATCTGAGTAGCATGTGCCATCAATATTTTTTAAGCAGATTCAAACTTTGGATGTTTTCGTTCTGTGTTAGTAGTGGTTTTGACGTTTGACTATTGAGATCTTATGGTCTGATGAACCAGTAATGTGTTGCGCTATAAATGCTTCCATTTGCTTAAATAACTAAATATATGAAACATAGTACTATTGGTCTAGCTATATTTTTTTGTGTGGCATTTTGGAGTTACCATCGGGATCTTGTGTTCCACCTTTTGCTACTGTTCCAACGAAACGTGGTGGTACATTACTTAGTAACTATACATTGGCATTCCTATATACAACGCCTTACATATATATGGTGATTTATGTCATATTATAATTTGTGGATGACTACACTTTGGCTAACTAGTTATGATATGCTGCCTTTGTTTTTTTCCGTTTGATGAAGGCTAGAAGACATTCGTGGTCCATTTGAGCAATTTGGCCCTATAAAGGATGTGTACCTTCCGAGGAATTTCCACACACAGTAATTATAGCTTATCTTAAGTTTCTTCTCATTTTTAAGCTTATATACATTTGAGCACCAGCTCATATCATATGCATAGTAAAAAGTGATTTCGTTGAACAATTTGAAAGAAGTATATGAGATGCTGCATAATTTATGCTAAGAAGCTGATATGCTATACAGCTTGAGGGATAATTTATATAGTGCATTCCTATATTGTGAATTGGTGATTAACCCTATATTTACTTTCATTTTCGTAATTTATGAGCTAATTTCCTGGATTTGATAAGATTATGGATCATGTATTCTTCTCAATAGTAGTGTTGGTTCGCATTTTTTTTGGCAAACAATTCCTTTGTGTATTTAATATTTACCAACTCCTAATTTTAACTTTGTTGGAAAACCAACTGTTGGCACATGAATTTCTTATAGGTTTTGATTTTCTTGGTTGAACAACATGTAGTTCTTTGGCCATTCTAGAAATTAATTTGTACTCCCTCCGTTTTTTAATATAAGATGTTTTAGCTTTTGTCCACATGCACATGCACACGAATGTATGTAAACACATTTTTGTGTGCATGTTCACTTATTTTAGTGTGCATATAGACAACATGTGTACCACCTAAAACATCTTATATTAAAAAACGGAGGGAGTAGTTTCCAGGAACTACCTGTTTTTTGTTGTTGAGTAATAAATGTAGTTTCATGATCATTGGCTAAATAGACATTTTAACTTTTTCAGGGAACTACGTGGTTTTGGGTTTGTGAAATTCCGCCACCCTGAGGACGCTGCATATGCCAAGCAAGAAATGAATCATCAAGTTATATGTGGTCGAGAGATTACAATAGTTTTTGCTGAGGAGAATAGAAAAACCCCACAAGAAATGCGCTTCAGAACAAGATCAAGGTACATACATTATTTGTTTTGTTTACTTATGCATTAGAAATAGGGTTAAATATCAAATTTGAAGTAGCCAAGAGATATATTATTGCTTCTATTGATTTAGTGGTAGGCATATGGATGGAAACTACAGAAGAAGGCAGTCGCTATCAAGATCCCCGAGGTCTCGTTACCCCTGTAAGTATACAGCTGTTTGTTTAACCCATATCTTAGTCTTACATGTATTTTCTTAATATTATCTCTTTCCTTGCAGCTTATTCTCCTGAACCTTCTCCAGTTAGGCGGCTCTCCAGGTTTGATATTCAAGTTCTTTAAAAAATTGATATGATCGATATATTGTCTTTCTTCAGATTTGTTATTGGTTCATACTTTGTTTGAACCACTCTTGATCGATTTTATTGTTTTGAACACCTTTTTTGCATATCCTGGGGCACATTTGGCTTTTATGATTTATTGTTTTGGAAGAAGAGGTCACTGTCTTATCGTTATGATGACCAAAGTTGTAGTAATATACTGCACTAGCATTGCGGGTCCCAAATTTTTAGTAGAGCTAGCTTTGTTCATTGTTTAAACAACATGTGCACCATCAAGCTAGCTCTGCTGAGACAAGATGAACAAAGACATGGTTGAACGATATTAAAGCATTCATCGGTATTATGGCTATTATAGCTATTTAATTAAAGACCAAGTAAAAAATACCTCGAGTTAATTATATTCTCTTAAACTTAATACATACTCCGTACTTCTTTTCTCAACCTGTCCATGATCTAGAAATACAATCACGATAAAATGGATAACTCCCCATTGGGAAATAAATTGTTATTTGGTCTGCTGAAGCATATTTCAGCTTCCAAATTTATTCTCAAAAGTGTTCTGTCATAGAAATCTTCATCTTGAATTGATTGCTAAATATCCTTGATTATATAGTTGGTTAGTTTCATTGTCATTTTCATCATCTTGTTGGTCAGGCTTGGAGGGAAGTGACTTGCAGGAGGATTAAAATTTATGATTGTGTATCTTGTGAATCGCTGAATCCATTTTTAGCCTGCAAAGCATAGTAAAGATTAACAATGAAACATGTTCATTTGTATGCGCATGCCATAAGCCTCAGACATCCTTAATCGATCTCTAACATTAGCAACATGAGTCCTGTTTGACTGTTTGATGTTTGTTGATGAGTTGCTATTGCCTATTATGTGCTTGAAGCTAGTCTATTTAGTTGTGCTCTAAATTTTGTTGCCTTGGTTTTGTACATTATCCAGTCAACAAAGAATCTAGAGTCTAAAAGCCCAAAAGAGAATCATGATGTTTGGCGAATAAAGACCAAAGTGAAAGTACTATGACCTCCAGAGTTGGAGCATGTGAAAGGCATTACTGTTAAAGATAAAGTGGTACTAGCACTCAAGAGTCTAAAGATAATCTTGGCTAAGAAACCTGAGGAAAACAGTTATTTTTCAAGTGAGCTGATGCTGTTGAGCCAGCAGTTGCAACACCTTAGTGCATTGCACCTTACATTTTGGGATCAAAGTGGGTAACCAATTTTGTGATGGAACAGGTAACATTGATATCTCACATTTCTAATTCAGTTGGCTTGGCAGTAGGCATGACCAGCCAATGGTGCTGGTCATGTGCTGCATTAGCTGCTATAAGACAAGTTTGTAGGTCTCTATTTAGTTTGCTCATGATGATATGCTCTTGTTTGTCTGTTGTCTTGCGTTTTTTGATTGTTTTGCAGCCTATCAACGTGAGATAGTCATACTAAGTTCAGATCTTTGATTGTTTGCAGGGACAGGAACCGTGGCAATTATTCTCCTGAGGGGTCATACTCTCCACATGCTCGGGAAAAGAGGCAGCACAGGTCAAATGGTCGATCTCCTAGCCCTGATGGACGTGAGCGTAGGATATCACTCTCCTATAATGGACATGGTCAACCAGTTGACAGGAGGAGCCCAGCTTGATCCGCTCCTAAAGGTACCTTGCTTTGTTGCTTTTAATTATGCTTCTCTTCTGCTGTAATGATATATTGATGTGTTGTTTCTTGCTCACGCAGGCTGAGATGAATTTCAGTTTGAGAGTCCTTGACTGGGAGGTTGGAGCGAGAAATACACTTTGCGATGTAACTGTTTCATCTTTTCTACTATATTTTCTAGAATAGATCTCTGTAGGTTTTGCAGTGAACAAACTTTTGTGTTCCAAGGCCAGTTGCCATGTACTGATAAGTTTGAATTGCACCGTTTGTGACATCTTGTGGGATTTGTTCGCCTATATTCAGCTGGTTCTTTGTGTGCTGGGTGTTCAATACTCTATTTTTTTGTTGGGCAAATTCTTCAGGTTATTCAAAGGAATTAACAGTTTGTTCCTTTCTGTCTCTTGACTCTGAACCAAATGTTGTTCGAGGGTGTTAAAGTTCTTTGAATACCATAATTTGATTTATGTAATTTTGCGACAGATTTTGGCCCAGTTAGTTGATTACTTTAGTTGGCTTTTATCATCCTGAAGTTAGGGAATGTGTGATGCCTTCACCGTTATGTCCTACTAATGCTACAGATCTGTTAAAATGTCAACAAAGGATGGCAGCGTATCTAGTAACTATAATCTACTCCCCGACTCCCCATATTCTTAATTATAAAATGTTTTTGGATAATTTAATGTGGATTACACACATACTGAAATGATTGGATAGACATATTAAAAAGCGTCTACAAAAATGCAAATAAGAAAAATTATAAAACACGTCTTATATAATTAAGAATGGAGGGAGTAATCATTTCACCCACACAATCAGCCTTTGTCCCGGGAGGATGATCATGGATAATGTGTTACTTGCTTATGAGATCACGCATCATATGCACAAAAGGGTGGAAGGGATGGCATGGTTGCAGTGAAACTCGACATGAGTAAGGCGTGCGATAGGGTGGAATGGCCGTTTTTGGAGAAGATGGGTTTTTTTTTTTGCGAAACATAGTACAACGCAGACGCTCATATACACGCGCACACATCACCCCTGCCTCGCTGTCGACGGGGACGTCGCCTCCCACTGAAGAATATTCCGCCTTAAATGAGAAACACCAGCGTCAAACCTGGGGTTTGAACTCTGGTGGGCTGGGGGTACAACCACCCTCCTAACCATCTTACCACAGGCAAGTTCTCGGAGAAGATGGGTTTTGATCAGAGCTGGGTGAAACTCATTATGAAGTGTGTTAGTTTGGTCTCATACCGTGTTAGAGTGAATGGAAGACTAACTGAAGCTTTCAGTCCCGAGCGTGGGCTACGTCAAGGGGGTCCTCTATCGCCGTACTTATTTATCCTTTGTGCCGAGGCTTTCTCTGCCTTGCTCCAGCAGGCCGAGGTGAATGGCACTTTGGAAGGAATTCAAGTCTGTTCTACGGCACCGAGGATAAATCACCTTTTCTTTGCTGATGACTCGCTCATTGTCATGAAGGCTTCGGCGGCGAGTGTTAATAAACTTCAAGAGATTATGTCCCTGTATGAATCACAATCTGATCAAATGATAAACAAAGAGAAATCTGCGGTGTTCTTTAGCAAAGGTACCAAGCAGCATATGAAGCAAGGAGTTCTCAATGCTCTCGGTATCCCTCGTGAGTCCTGCAATCAGCGCTATCTTGGACTCCCTGTTCATATCGGTGCTTCCAGGAAAAAGGAATTTGAGTACATCAAGGAGAAGATATGGAGACGTATACAGGGTTGGAAAGAGAAGCTCCTTTCTAGGGCGGGCAAATAAATCCTCATCAAGGCGATAGCGCAAGCCATCCCAACATACGCCATGTCCTGCTTTGATCTTACAAAAGCGCTATGCGAAGAAATTAGTGCGATGATCAGCCGGTACTGGTGGGATCAGCAAGAGGGGAGACATAATTGTCACTGGCTCAGTTGGGAGAAATTGTCAAGGGCGAAGAGGGTAGGTGGGCTTGGCTTCCGAGACCTACACATCTTCAACCTCGCTATGCTTGCTCGACAAAGCTGGCGCATCCTGCAACACCCAGACTCCCTGTGTGCCTCAGTCTTGAAGGCCAAGTACTTTCCTGATGTCTCGATCTTAGAAGCTACACCAACACCGGGGATGTCATATACATGGCGTAGCATTCTGAAGGGATGTGAGCTTATGAAAGAGGGGCTCATATGGCGAGTGGGAGATGGTGAGTCCATTGAGATCTGGTCAGACCCGTGGATACCAAGAGGGAGTACACGGCGGCCTGTCTCCACTCGGGGCTTATCAATCATCTCCAAAGTGAGCGAGCTCATAAATCCAGTGACCGAGCAATGGGACGAGGAACTCATCCGAGACCACTTCCATGCGAGTGATGTCGCAGAGATTCTGAAGATACCGATCCGACCCCAGATGGAGGATATGATGGCATGACATTGTGATACCAGAGGTGCTTTTACCGTGAAATATGCGTACCAATTGGGTGTCAGTCGCCGTGATCACGAGAACAACAGAGATGCAAGCTCGTCTGCTAGTATTCCTGAACATAACCAGTGTTGGAAAAAGCTATGGAGCCTCAAGATGCTAGCAAAGGTTTTGCTCTTCTTTTGGAGACTCGCCCACGACAGCCTGCTGACTAAGATGAATATTAAGCGCAAAAGAGTCGAACTTGATACCAGGTGCCCTGTATGCTGGAGACTGGACGAAGATGGAGGCCACATTTTCCTGAAGTGCAAAATGGTCAAACAGGTTTGGAGAGACCTGAATTGCGAGGATGTCAGACTCTCTCTGTGTGAGTGTGCTAATGCGGGCCAAGTGATTCGGCAGATCCTAGAGCTTGAAGCCGAGAAACGGTCCATGTTAATAATCCTGTTAGGTCTTGTTTGGTAACTGCAATCCTGGGGGGAACCCGGCCTTTTCCCGGGGAGAATTTCCCCCTAGTCCGGAGGTCGGGAATAGAATCCCGGGGTTTTACACCTGGTTCTTCAGATTCCCGACCGGGATTAGTTTCCCTGAAATATTTAACCCGGACAGCAAAACAAGCCCTTATGGGATTGGTGGACGGCAAGAAATAAAACAAATGTCGGGCAAAAGGCCAAGTCAACCGATGAGATCTTCTTCCAGGTACGGAAACACCTCATGGACTTCGAACCACACATAGCACAAAAAGCAGTGGTGCAACAAATTACAAAGAGAGGAAGTATGGCGGTTACCGCGTGCAGGCTTCATAAAAATCAATTTTGATGCGGCATACAGTCAGGAGACAAATGAAGGTGCTTGGGGGTTCATTGCACGTTCTGATGAAGGCACGTTTATTGCGGGCGGGGCAGGGCGCCTGCAGCATATGAGCAGCGCCTTGCATGCTGAAGCACAAGCCTGTCTGGCAGCTATCGAAGGGACTAGCAACATTGGAGCTTTCAGGGCCATCATCGAGTCAGATTGCCTCAACCTGGTGAATGCTCTGAAATCAGGAGACACTGATAGGGCGGACATTGTAGTCTTCTACCGTGAAGCAAGAAGGCTCTGCTGCGAGGCGTTCGATGTTTTTGAGTTTAATTTCTGCCCCCGTTTATGAAGAAATAGGTTTTCGCCCCGCTATATTAATATAGCAACCACACAATACAACTTTGGGATCACTGCCGGGGCCAACAGCACAACCAAGCCCAAAAGAAAAGAGAAAGAAAACAAAGCCGACATTGGCGAATCAACGAAAACGAAAATGACTCGCAACCGCTGCGTACTCTCCGGAGTATTCCCACCACGAATCTAACACTCTGAAACACCGCGTACCAAGCAACACCTCCAAGAAGGAAAGCGACGACGATGCTGCTGCCCGGACAGGTCCTAGGGTTTCCCCCGGTACGCTCCGAGGAGTGGTGAAGAGGTACACCCGACGCCCTCTAGGAAGGAATGGCGACACTCGCAAGCGTCACCGCATCGGTGCCAAGATGACAGAAATTTCTCCCGCCCCCCCAAAAAACCACATCTTCGGAAAATCCATAGCGCTCCACCAAACTTGCCACCCACCAACATACGCCAGCTCGGTCTTGAAGTCACCATTGTCGTCTCTCCATGGCAACCGCTGCGAGGCCGGACTAAGAAGAGACAACCGTAGGCGACAGCACCACAACCACGCGGGAGGGAACAACCTCCACCGTCATAGATGGTAGCCGATCGGACACAGCGACAATAGCACACCAAACCATTGGGGCCAGAAGGCGGCAGCAGCACGGCCACCTAGAGGACATCCTCCACCGCGACTGCGGGTGCCGACCGGACTCGATAGCAAGGACACACCAGGCCGGGCAGGCCCGGCCGAGCACCAGAAGGGCCCGTAAAGTCCCCGCCGCCACGCTGCTGCACGTAGGCCACGCCGCCGCTACCTTTTTGTTCGGCACCATAGATCTAGCCGGGCCCAAACGGGCCCGCGAAGCTCTCGTCCCCGTGCTGCAGCAAGGGTGGTGTCATGGCCGCCACCGTCACGAACTGCTCGATGTCCAACCGGAGGCAGAGAAGTCAAGCCCGACCCAGCCGCCGTCGCCACCAACGGTGGCGCCACCACTGCCATCACCACCCAGCCGTAGCCGGACCGCCGCCGGAGGAGCGCCGCCACGCGAGGCCTCTGAAAGGATCGTATGACACTTAGAGGGGGGGGTGAATAGGTGCTACTTTAATTTTAGTACTTTTTCAATTTAGGCTTGACACAAAAGGTAAATTCTCTATATATGCAACTACAGTGAATTTACCTATATGAGAAGCTAGCAACTAAGCAAGATACACGAAGTAAAGATGGTAAACAAGGATAGAGGTAACCGAAGGTGAAAGCACGCGGAGACAAGGGTGTAATCCCGAGTTCCTCCTTTTTAGGGGAGTACGTCTCGTTGGAGAGGTGTGAGCTACCACAAAGGTCAAAACTCAACAGCCACAAAGGCTTCACCTTCTTCTCCGATGAACCGCACCACAAAGGTTTGGTTCACCGTACCTTCCACTATCGGAAACCTTCAAGGCGGATTCCGGAGCCTTTACAACAACGATCCGGGGCACAACCCACAAAAGGGTTGGGGGCTCCCGAACAGCTACAATCTGTCACAAAGAGAATCAAGTAAGTACAACAATGAGCTAGGTTTTCCCAATGGAAACCCTAGCAAAGGGGCCCTCAAGTGAATGAGGGGGAAATGAAGAACGACTTGGTGAAGATGTAGATTCGGGCCTTCTGCTTCAATCCTCCAAGTATCAACGAGTTTGGGTGAAGGGATTGGGAGATCTAACAAATCTTGAGCTTGCAATAATGGTGTTCTTCAAAGATGGTCAAGCTGCTTGTCCAAATGTAGGTGAAGAGGTATTTATAGTCCCCTTCAATAAATGACTGTTGAAGGGGTACGGGGCAACGTCGCGCAGGAGAGGAGCCGGCCCTGGGGCCAGCCTAGCACCCGAACAAACTGGCCTTGGGGCCGACCTGGGCCGGCTGGGGGGCCGGCCGCCCATCCGACGGAACCGGCCTTGGGGCCGGCCGCCCTGCAGCGCTCCTTCTCTCTTCACTCTTCACCTTCCGATGGCCCGCTTTCTTCCTTTTTGCATAGTGATATATACACTAGTATCTTTTTGGTGTAGACAATCATATTTCCTGTGGATACTTAGCGGTGTGTTAAAAACTTCCAAGTGTTGTGATCAATCATCAAAACAAGATTATCGGACTATGTACTTTCAATCTCCCCCTTTTTGATGTTTGATGACAACACAAGGATTTGCACAAAGATATCTCATTTAAGCATGGCAAAGTTTTTGAGAGAAGCTCCCCCTTAAACTTATAAGCCAACAAGGTATACAAGAATAATATGCTCAAACGAGAACAAGAAGCAAGCACAATATATATAAACTATGTGAGCAAAGGATATGCGATAATTCTCACAATAGTCCTCATATAGAAATAATCTTGGAATAATATCACCTTGCAATGGACTCCAACGAATAAAAAATAAACCGGGGAAGTCCTTACAATAACATAACGGAGGTCCATAATATCCTTACAATAATCCATGACATAAGTTTCCGGGAAACATAACGAGAGTTCACTTAAAAACAAGTTCAATGCAAATGAGAAGGGAAATATGAAAACACAAATGGATGCAATGCAATGCAAATCCCCGGAGAACTCTCTCCCCCTTTGGCATCAAGACACCAAAAAGGGAGAAAGTGAAGTGAAAGCGCAAGATCACTCATCTTCATCCTCATCATACTCCTCGTCATCCTCAGCATCATGAGCAGCTGGACCGGAGCTAGACTGACCAGGGTCGCCTTGCCAATATGGAGCAAGAGAGGAGGCGTCATCGCCGAACCAGTAGGTGTACTTGCCCTGTGACATGTAGGTCTTCTCTGAGACCTCGACTGAGCTGTCTGGATATGCAATGTCAAGCTTGTCCATAATTGCGCGCTGATTGCGGTTGAAGACCTTTTGCTTGTGGTATGCCTTGTACTCGGATTTGCGTTTGTGCGCAAAGAAGCAGTTCATCCTCTTGAGTGCTTGAACTAAACCACCTTTCTTCTGAGGATCCTCTTCCTCATCATCTTCTTCATCAGTTTCTTCCTCATGAGCATCACGAGGAGGCGGCCAAACAGGACCACCATCGGGCATAGGACGGAGACCAACAAGGGCAGGATAGAACAGCTGAAACTGATTGACCACGTCATGAGGCAACTTGGTGTTGATGAGAGTCTGCAGAAGCGGACCATAAATGGGGATCTTGTCTTTGACAACCACCAGTTGCATCTCTTGCCATAAGTAATCAAGAATATCGATTTGCTTGTTCCTTTCTTTAAGCTCAACAATATGATGAAGACAATTGACCATCCTGTCACGAACTAAACCCTTTTCTCCAAACTTGCAGGCAAGACAGTTTCTCAAAATGTTGTGAACAATTCTCCAGAAGGGATACATATGAACTGTATTAGGAATCTTCCCACGAATCCCTATCCCTGGTGGATAACAATGGCGTATCCCCGTCTCAGCTGGAATAAGCTTTGCGAGATGGAGACGAACATAGCATGGTGCAACGGGCAATTCCTCAAGACCAAAGAGTGCCCCAAACTCAGCCATAGTCGCTGAACACACAGAATCTGCACTCATCCAGGTCAAAGTTCTCTTACCACGCTCAGTGGAGAAATGAACAGTAGCATAGAATTGCTGAAGCAAATCAGGAGAATATGCACTACTAACAGTCATGAGCTTAGAGATTTGATGAAAATCCATAATTGCCATCACATCAGGCCAAGTTTCTCTAGCTTGGTCAAGGTTGAAATAATCCACGGGTACATGAGCATTCTTTTTTACTACAATGCATTGATGAAAGACTTGCTGGTGCATCTTGCAATAGAATCTGCTATCATCTAGGCATGTGGGCACTCCAAAAGTATAAGGGTTGAAAAGCAAGCGATCTTTCTTGAAGTCACTAGATTTTACCTTGACCCAAGATGCACGAATCGGTTCATCGGGATTGACACGAGGTTGTGGTCCTCCCTTTGGCTTGGCAACTTTCTTGGACAAAGTTCTCTTGATCCCAGCAGTTTTCTTGAGTTTCTTGGCCTTGGGCATGGAGGAGGATTCAGCATTGAGATCATCAACAATGTCATCCAGCCCATCGAAGGTCTTGCTGCACTTGCCTGCCCTGCTTGACTGAGGAACCTCCTCCCAATCATCATCCCAGTTGTCCATCCTTCAACCTTGAGATGAGCTTCAAGAGACACCAACAATGGAGGAGATCCCCCCAAATTCGTCACCAAGGGAGAAACTGCGTGGATAGGATGGAAGATCGGGTGAATCCCCTTCGGATCTGTGGAGAGGAAGGAGTGGGGAGAGGCTCAAACGGTGGGGGAGGTGGAGGAGGAGCTCGAGATGGGAAGGGAGGCGGCCATGGAGGAGGGCAGCGCGGGGAGGAAGAAAGAAAATCGTTCGGGTCGGCCTCCCACGCGCGACATAAGAGGAGAGGGCGCGCCGGCCCTGGAGCCGGCCTAGGCCTGGCTGAAGGCCGGTCGAGTACCCGAGCCAGCCGGCCTAGGACGGGCTGAAGGCCGGTCGTGTACCCGAGCCAGCCGGCCGTGGAGCCGGCCTTGGCCAGGATGAAGGCCGGGCGACGACCCGAGCCATCCGGCCCTGGAGCCGGCCTTTGCCGGGCAGGGGGCCGGGCTAGGCGCAGGGCAGAGATTTGCTTCTCCGGATGCCGGCCAATTTTCTATCGTTGACGATCTTGAGCTCCGAACTCCTTGCATCTTCAAGAATACCACTGAGCAACCGTTGAGTGATCCGAGGAGATGCAAAACATGAAGAAACTTCACACATCCAATGGAAGAAATAAAAACTCCAAATAAGCAACATTGGATGTGATTCAAAAGATGATAAACAACGAATATGCATCAAAAACTCACGGAAAAAACCAACTCTTCAAGGAGAAGAGGGCGGTGGCCTAAGCCACCATATATGAGTGTGTGGTGTGACACCGCGAAGATATATCTTGGGTTCATGGACACTACTCATCATTGAAGCTCACAATTCATAGAAACGAATATAGATAAGCAAATGAGTCGTTAATGTCGGCATAATGGGGGGAGGGATAGTCCAATGGATTAGGGCCGCACTCCCCTATGTCCATGCCTATACCTAAACAAAATAGATAGTCAAGAAATAGGTGTGTATGCAAGATAGTCAAGCCACGCTCCTTGAATCCACGATATTTAGCTCATGCCTCAAATAAGTGAATCTTGCTTCATCAAGTGGCTTTGTAAACATATCGGCAAGTTGGTTCTTGGTTGGAATATAGCCAAGCTCAATGTCACCCCGGGTAATGTGATCACGAATAACGTGATAACGAATCTCAATATGCTTCGTTCTTGAGTGTTCCACCGGGTTGTGACCAATCTTGATAGCACTTTCATTGTCACATAAAAAAGGCACTTTGTCACAATGGACACCGTATTCCTTTAAAGTTTGCCTCATCCAAAGCAATTGAGTGCAAGCACTAGCGGCTGCCACAAACTCAGCTTCGGTGGTGGAGAGAGATATACAATTTTGTTTCTTAGAAGACCAACTCACCAAGGACCTACCAAGGAATTGGCATGCCCCGGAAGTTGATTTCCTATCATCCTTACAACCAGCCCAATCCGAATCTGTGTACCCGGCAAGCGAGAAATTTGAGTCCTTAGGATACCACAAACCAAACCTTGGGGTATGAACCAAATATCGAAGGATTCTATTGACCGCTTGCAAGTGGCTATCTTTAGGGGCCGCTTGATACCTTGCACACACCCCTACACTCAACACAATATCGGGTCTAGATGCACAAAGATAAAGCAAAGAACCAATCATAGAGCGATAAAGTTTTTGATCAACATCGTTACCCTTTGGATTAAGTTCAAGATGACATTTGGTGTCCATAGGAAACCTCTTCTCTTTAGCATCTTGCATATTGAACCTCTTGAGCATGTCTTGGGTGTACTTGGCTTGAGAAATAAAAGTCCCTCCACTCAATTGCTTGATCTCAAAACCAAGGAAGAACTTCAACTCTCCCATCATGGACATCTCAAACCTATCGGTCATAAGCTTCGAAAATTCATCATTGAAAGCTTTGTTAGAAGAGCCAAAGATAATATCATCAACATAAAGTTGGCATATGAAAAGCTCCCCTTTAACCCTCTTGGTAAAGAGGGTGGGATCGATTTGCCCCACTTCAAATCCACGGTCTAGCAATAGCTCTCTTAAGTACTCATACCAAGCACGAGGTGCTTGTTTGAGACCATAGAGTGTCTTATCAAGCTTGTAGACATGGTTAGGGAATTTGGGATCCACGAAACCCAGTGGTTGCTTAACATATACCAACTCCTTTAAAGGATCATTAAGAAAGGCACTTTTCACATCCATTTGTTGCAATTTAAAGTTATGATGTGATGCATAAGCAAGAAGGATACAGATGGACTCAAGGCGAGCCATGGGTGCATAAGTCTCTCCAAAATCAATGCCTTCAACTTGAGAGTACCCTTGTGCAACCAATCTTGCCTTGTTCCTCACAACTATTCCATGTTCATCTTGCTTGTTCTTGAAAATCCACTTAGTGCCTATAACATTGCGGCAATCTTTTGGCTTCTCAACTAAATTCCACACTTTGTTGTGCTTGAAGTTGTTTAGCTCTTCATGCATAACTTCCAACCAATCCGGGTCTTTAAGAGCTTCAAACACTTTCTTTGGTTCAACCATGGAGATATGTGCTTGATGTTCAATAAAGCTTGCCAATTGACCCCTTGTGGTCACCTTGCTCTTCAAATCACCAAGAACCTCTTCTAGCTTATGGCTTCCTGATACGTCTCAAACGTATCTATAATTTCTGATGTTCCATGTTGATATTATACCAATTGTTACATGTTTTATATACACTTCATAGCATTTTTATGCATTTTCTGGGACTAACCTATTAACAAGATGCCACAGTGCCAGTTCCTGTTTTCTGCTGTTTTTGTATTCCAGAAAAGCTAGTCTGGAAATATTCTCGGAATTGGACGAAACTTGGACAGAACCTCCTATTTTTCCAACACGTACACGGAGTCCAAAGGAGAGACGGAGGAGAGCCACGAGGCACCCACACCATGGGGCCGCGCGGCCCCCCCTGCCGCGCCGTGGGGTGGTGTGGGGCCCATGAGCCTCTCCAGTCGCCGCCCTTTCGCCTATTTATTCCTCCCGCGCGAAAACCCTAAAGACCCGAGCCATTATCCACGAAAAGTTTCAGAAACGCCGCCGCTGTCAACACTAGCTCGGGAGGGTTCAGAAGCTCTTCCCGACACTCTGCCGGAGAGGGGAATCATCACCGGAGGGCTCTACATCACCATGCCTGCCTCCGGAGTGATGCGTGAGTAGTTCATCCTTGGACTACGGGTCCATGGCAGTAGCTAGATGGTTGTCTCTCCACTTTATGCTATCATGTTTAGATCTTGTGAGCTGCTTATCATGATCAAGATCATCTTATTGTAATGCTACATGTTGTGTTTGCTGGGATCCGATGAATATTGAATACTATGTCAAGTCGATTATCAATCTATCTTATATGTTATTTATGATCTTGCATGTTTTCCGTTACTAGTAGATGCTTTGGCCAAGTAGATGCTTGTAACTCCAAGAGTGAGTATTTATGCTAGATAGTGGGTTCATGCCTCCGGTAATCTGGGAGAGTGACAATAACTTCTAAGATTGTGGATGTGCTGTTGCCACTAGGGATAAAATAACCGATGCTTAGCTTAAGCGTGCGCCGTTAGGTCTAATGCATTTGTTTACATTACGCACATTACTTAATGCAATTATCCGTTGCTTGCAACTTAATACCAACGGGGAACTCGGATGACAACCTGGCGGTGGATTATTAGTCATAGACGCTGTTGGATAACGGTCTATGTATTTTGTCGTAATGCCCACATGAATATCATAGTAATCATCATGTCATATATATGCATTGTCATGCGCTCAATATTTTGTCAATTGCCCAGCTGTAATTTGTTCACCCAGCATGTTAGTTATCTTTTATGGAGAGACACCACTAGTGAACTGTGGACCCCGGTCCATTCTTTTACACTGATAATACAACCAACTGCAAACATTGTTCCTTTTCATTCTCTGCAATTTACTACTGTTTTCCACACCATACGTTTAATCCTTTGTTTTCAGCAAGCCGGTGAGATTGACAACCTCATTGTTTCGTTGGGGCAAAGTAGTTTGATTGTGTTGTGTGCAGATTCCACGTTGGCGCCGGATTCCCTGGTGTTGCGCTGTGCCATATTCCGCCACGAACAACCTTCAGAAGTGATTTCTTGCTCCTACTGGTCGATTAAACCTTGGTTTCATACTGAGGGAAACTGCTGCTACACTGCTTCATACCTTCCTCTTGGGGTCTTCCAACGAACGTGTGATCCACGCAATCACTTCCTAATTCCAAGGTCCTTGCAACTCTTGCTTTACGACAGGCTTCGATATCTCTATTGCATCTTGGAGTTATCTCTTGATCATCTTGATCATTTGAGTCCCCGTCTTGACCGGAATGTTGACCTTGATCATCTTGATGCACATCTTCAACAATGGAAGGAGAGGGTTGATCTTGGTCATGACCTTGGCTAGCATCAACAATAGAACTTGGTTCTTGCATAGCAACTTGGTCAACATGAGGAGGGTCTTGAACTTGTTCTTGGGTTGGTGCATCATTTGCTTCCATAGTGGGTGCCGGTTCAACTTGTGATGGTGATGAAGTTTCCACATGAGTGGAGCTTGGACTTGCTTGAGGAGGATCACAATGAATCTCAATGGGGCGATGGAAACCAATGCCCATTCTTCTTATTGCATCTCGAGGCTTCTCATTATCTACATCACAAACATGAAATTGCGCCACTTGGGAGCTGTCATTCTCATCGAACCTCACATCACAAGATTCTATGACTTTCCCAACGGTTTTGTCATAGACTCTATAGGTGTGAGATTCGGCACCGTACCCAACAAAAACACCCTCTAAAGCTTTAGATTCGAATTTAGACAAATGAACACCTTTGATCTTATAGAAACACTTACAACCAAATACTCGGTAGTAGGAGACATTGGGCTTGTTGCCGGTGAGCATCTCATAAGGTGTAAACTTCTTGCCTACGCGAAAGAATAGCCGGTTTGATGAATGACACGCCGTGGAGATAGCTTCGGCCATAAGAAAAGTGGAGACTTAAACTCCGCCAACATAGACCTTGCCATATCCATGAGAGTCCGGTTCTTTCTTTCGGATACACCATTTTGTTGAGGGGTATATGCAGCGGAATATTGATGACGAATCCCCTCTCCACTAAGAAACTCATTTAGGGTGTAGTTCTTGAACTCGGGGCCATTATCACTCCTAATGACCAATATAGGAACATTGTGTTGGCGTTGAACTTCATTGGAAAAGTCGATGACGGCTTGTTGGGTCTCATCCTTCGTCTTGAAGAAATAAACCCAAGTAAATCTTGAAAAGTCATCAACAATCACCAAGCAATATTTCTTCCCACCAAGACTTGGTTGAGGAACGGCACCAAAGAGATCAACATGAAGAAGTTTCAATATCCTCTTTGATGAAATGATGGTCTTGCTTGGATGGGGAGAATCATGCATCTTTCCTTCAACACAAGCCCTACAAAGACGATCTCTAGAAAAAGAAACATTGTCTTTTAGTCCAAGAATGTGGCCACCCTTGTGAAGACTTTGCAAAGTTCTCATGTTGACATGGGACAAGCGGCGATGCCACAACCATCCCACGTCGGCCTTTCCGAATAGGCATATTGCTTGAGTGTTGGTTGACCCCGAAAAGTCCACCACAAACAACTCATTTTCAACATACCCAACGAACATGACCTTTAGAGTCTTGCTCCTCAAGAGTACCACCATATCAATAGTAAAATGGACATCAAAGTTCATCTTATTAAGTGCACGAACGGACATAAGATTGTAACCGAGAGACTCGACAAGCATGACATTTACAAGGGTGATATCCTTTGCAACTACCACCTTGCCGAGACTCTTTACCTCAGCTTTTGACTTATCACCATAAGAGACGGTTGAGTGAGTTAGATTTGGTCTCAACTCCGTCATAATCTCCTTGCTTCCGGTCATATGACTAGTGCATCCACTATCAACCACCCATTTAGACCCACCGGAAGCATAGTCCTACAAGAAATCATTGCTTGGATTTAGGTACCTATTTCTCAATGGGTCCTCTTTTGTTAGCAACAAGGGTCTTAGGAACCCAAATAGAATAAGCAATGTAACCATCATAAGGACCAACATATTTTGCATAAACATCCCCATAATAATCAACATAAAGAATGTAGTTGGGATTGTTATGCCCCGCAAAGTCACTACGAGTGGTCTTGCCCCTAGTGGCATTACCACCCGCAATGGAAGTCTTGCCTTGTGCGGGCTTGGCATTGTTCTTCATGTTGTTGCTCTTCTTGATCTTTGCCTTGGCTACATAACCAAGACCCTCCTTCCCTTTGTGTGGCTTTTGCTCAAAAACATGAGCAACAACCTTTTCTTTACCTTTGGGAATAGAGGTCTTGGCACTAGTGGCCTTGGCAAGATCCACCTTCAACCTAGCATTTTCCTCAATAACATTTGCATGATCACAAGATGGAGTAGAGGTACTAGGTGAAGTAGATTTAGAAAGTTAAGTTTGAAGTTGCTCATGAGACTTGACAAGGTTGGAGTGATCACTTTCCAAGGCCTTGTGGGCCTTATTAAGCTTCTCCATATCCTCAAGAAGTCTAGCATTAGCAACCACAAATTCGACTTTCTCCTTTTTAATCACTTTATATTTAGCAAAGACATGGTCTCTATCCTTAATGAGTTTAGCAATTATTTCATCATTTTTATTATCAAGGGACTCAAGTCTTTCCTCAAGAGAAGTTCTATATTCACTTTCTTCTTCTAGGGAAGCATTCAAGGATTCTATGGAAGCATTCAAGGATGCTATGGTGAGAGAGTCCTCTCTCTCAATTTTTCCCTTGTCCTCAAGGAGTTCTTCGGCCGCACCAAGTTGTCTCATGAGAGACTCAACATGTTTCTTAGCATCACCTTGCAAGTTAGTCACAAAAGTATCGAAAGAAACAAGTTTTTTCTTAATCACAAGACTAGCTTTATCATCCATTTCATGCATGGACTTGGGTGTAGAAGATGATACCTCGGTAACATGAGCCATGAGGCAACGAGCGTTGTTAATGGAGAGATTTTCATTGGGGGATTCAAAGAGAGAAGATGATGAAGTTGAGACAATAGCCAATGCGGTCACCTCGTTAGTGGGTTCATCTTCTACTTCGGAATCTTCAGAAGGATACTCTTCTTGAGCCACCAACACAATTCTCGGTGCCTTCTTGAAGAATGGCTTCCTCTTGACAAAAGGCTTCTTTTGAATCAACTTTGAGTGATCCTTTGGAACAAGCTTTCCACCATGTTGTTCTCGGTTCTCATACGGGCAATCTTTGATGAAGTGATGCTTGTCATGACAATTGTAACAAGCCTTCATCCTTATAGCAAACTCCTTCTTCCCACTTGGATTGTTCTTTAGATCAACTTGAGCCTTTGCCTTGGCCGGGTCACGCCAAAAAGCTCTTGTGGCAAAAGCCACGTGATCATGGTAGACTTTTTCAAGATCATCGGGGAGAATGTTGCTTGGGCATGCTTCAATTTCCACACTATCATCAAGACTCACTGATACGTCTCAAACGTATCTATAATTTCTGATGTTCCATGTTGATATTATACCAATTGTTACATGTTTTACATACACTTCATAGCATTTTTATGCATTTTCTGGGACTAACCTATTAATAAGATGCCACAGTGCCAGTTCCTGTTTTTGTATTTCAGAAAAGCTGTTCTAGAAATATTCTCGGAATTGGACGAAACCTGGACAGGACCTCCTATTTTTCCAACACGTACATGAAGTTCGAAGGAGAGACGGAGGCGACCGAGGAGGCCGCCACACCCTAAGGCGGCGCGGCCCCCCCTCCAACCGCGCCGTGGTGGGGTGTGGGCCCCCCGGGTCGCTCCAGCCGCCGTCCTTTCGCCTATTTATTCATCTTGACGGGAAAACCCTAGACACCCGAGGCTCCATCCACGAAAAGTTCCGTAGCCGCCGCCGTCGTCAACCCTAGCTCGGGAGGGTTGTGAAGCTCTTCCCGGCACCCTGCCGGAGAGGGCAATCATCACCGGAGGGCTCTACATCACCATGCCTGCCTCCGGAGTGATGCGTGAGTAGTTCATCTTTGGACTACGGGTGCATAGCAGTAGCTAGATGGTTGTCTCTCCACTTTATGCTATCATGTTTAGATCTTGTGAGCTGCCTATCATGATCAAGATCATCTTATTGTAATGCTACATGTTGTGTTTGCTGGGATCCGATGAATATTGAATACTATGTCAAGTTGATTATCAATCTATCTTATATGTTATTTATGATCTTGCATGCTTTCCGTTACTAGTAGATGCTTTGGCCAAGTAGATGCTTGTAACTCCAAGAGTTAGTATTTATGCTAGATAGTGGGTTCATGCCTCCGGTAATCTGGGAGAGTGACAGCAACTTCTAAGATTGTGGATGTGCTGTTGCCACTAGGGATAAAATAACCGATGCTTAGCTTAAGGGTGCGCGTTAGGTCTAATGCATTTGTTTACATTACGCACATTACTTAATGCGATTATCCGTTGCTTGCAACTTAATACCAACGGGGAACTCGGTATGACAACCTGGAGGTGGATTATAGTCATAGACGCTGTTGGATAACGGTCTATGTATTTTGTCGTAATGCCCACATGAATATCATAGTAATCATCATGTCATATATATGCATTGTCATGCGCTCAATATTTTGTCAATTGCCCAGCTGTAATTTGTTCACCCAGCATGTTAGTTATCTTTTATGGAGAGACACCACTAGTGAACTGTGGACCCCGGTCCATTCTTTTACACTGATAATACAACCAACTGCAATCATTGTTCCTTTTCATTCTCTGCAATTAAACACTATTTTCCACACCATACGTTTAATCCTTTGTTTTCAGCAAGCCAGGAAGATTGACACCCTTCCTGTTTCGTTGGGGCAAAGTAGTTTGATTGTGTTGTGTGCAGGTTCCACGTCAACAGCCGAACTCCCTTCCACACGCAAGTACTTTTCTGGCACCGTTGACAACCTTCAGAAGTGCTTCTTGCTCCTACTGGATCTGATAACCTTGGTATCTTACTGAGGGAAACTTGCTGCTGCACTGCTTCATACCTTCCTCTTGGGGTCTCCCAACGAACGTGTGTCCCACGTCATCAAGCATTTTTCTGGCGCCGTTGCCGGGGAGTAAGAGGATTTCTGCAAGGGGAGTCTCACGCTTCCAATCTCTTTACTTTGTTATTGTCTTGCTTAGTTTATTTTTATTTTATCTTGTTTGCTTTAATTATCAAAAACACAAAAAAATTAGTTTCTGCATCTAGTTTATTTCGGTTTGTTATTATGTCTAGTTGTTTCTTATATCAATGGCTTTCTCTTTGAAACAAAATCTTGTTGGCTAAGTGGGTTCACGGAGGATCAACAAAATTATTATAAGGAATACCGCTTTTCTAAAAAAGGGGTACATTTATGGAAACAAATAAGTACATTGAATTATTTTGCTAAGAACTTGTGCTCTACTTATGATGAATCCTACTGCTTTAATGAATCTTTATGTTGTAGAAGGCATAAACACCTCCCTTTCCAATGTGATTATAATGATAATGAAACCTTGGCTGCTTATGCTAAAGGAAACTATGACTTTGGTAATCTTGAACAAACTGAATTTTTTGTTTTTAAGGTGCCTATGAAATTGCTGGTTATATTCAAGATGATGATTCTCCTTATAAATCTGAAAATTTTGCTATACTTGGTTATTGCCTTGAATATTACAATGATAATCCTTATATCACTAAATTTCTTGAGAAAACTTATTCTCCAGAACAACTTGCTACCTTTCAGGACCTATGGAAGAAGAAATTGCTGAAACTGTGATCTCATTGATGATGAAAAAAGGAGGAAGTGAGAACAAAAGGAGGATCTACCTCTAATGATAGTAACTCTTTAACTCTTACATTATATGATTACCCTCCATGCCTACCTAAGGAGGAAGAATGCTATATTGTTGAATGTCATGATTCTATTGAAATATCTCCTTTTGATAAATTTGAAGTAACACCTCCTTGACTCAATAAAAGGAAATTGCAGAAAGTAAAAATGTGCTCCCTAATGTTATATATGATAATGCTCTTGATGATGGTCCTATATTGCCTAATGATTTTATTATACTACTATTGTCAAAAGTGGGTTTAATGACCCCACTGTTTTTGAGCTTAATAAAAATTATGTGTTTGTAGATCATGAAAAGCATGCTTTATGTGATAGTTATATTGTTGAGTTTGTTCATGATGCTACTGAAAGTTATTATGAGAGAAAATATGGTTGTAAAAGTTTTCAAGTACTAAAACACCTCTCTTTATGTTGAAAGTTTTGAAGTTATTTGTTTTCTTTCTATGCTAGTTGCTTTATGCTTCAATAATTTATTTTGTTACAAGATTCCTTTGCATAGGAAGTGGGTTAGACTTAAATGTGTTTGATATTTGCCTCTTGATGCTCTCTTTTGTTTTTCAACTCTTATTCTTATGAGAGCATCATTAAAATCTTCTAGCCTAGCTAAAAGGCATTAAAGAAAGCGCTTTTGGGAGGCAACCCATTATCTTTTGTTTTCAGTTTTAGTCAAGGAGTGTTTACTTCTGTAACAATTCCTTTGTATCTTTATTTTATCGCATTGTTGTGCCAAGTGGAGCCTCTAATAGGAAGATGATGCTAGATTTGGATTTCTGCGCAGGAACAGATTTCTGCTGTTCACCGTTTTTTCTGTAAAATCACAGAAAAATTATTTAAATCTGCAAATCGTGATCCTCAGATATGTACGCATCTTTCGTTAGTTTTGAGTTTTTCGATCTGAGCAACGTAAGTGCCTCGAAAAAATTCGTCTTTACAGACTGTTCTGTTTAGACAGATTCTGTCTTTTATTTTTCGCATTCTCTCTTTTACTAGTGTTGAGTGGAATTCTTTTTTAGGGTGAAGAGCTTCACATAACATCAGTGGCAGTAGTTAATGTTAAAAGTAACGGTCATGTTTGTGTCCTTATAGAACATGTGAGTTTTTGATTGTGCACTAACCCTCTAATGAGAATTACTCTGAGTTTGGTGTGGCGGAAGTTTTCAAGGGTCAAGAGAGAAGGATGATATAATGTGATCAAGAAGAGTGAAGAGCTTAAGCTTGGGGATGCTCCCATGGATCACCCCAGCATATTTCAAGAAGACTCAAGCGTCTAAGCTTGGGATGCCCAAGGCATCCCCTTCTTCATCAGCAACTTATCAGGTCATCTCTAGTGAAACTATATTTTAATTCTTTCACATCATATGTGCTTTACTTGGAGCGTCTGTGTGCTTTTATTTTCAGTATTTTATTTTTCTTTTGGTCAACTTGATTGGACCCTAGCATTCTTGATTGGGAGAGAGACACGCTCCGCTTTTTCATATGAATACTCCTATTCTTCACTTATACTTGTTGAGTATTCTTTCTAGCTATTGCTATGCTTTTAGCTCCTGTTTTGCATGCATCTCTTATTCAGAGCTGTTAGTTCTTTTAAAGAAAGTACTCTCTTGCTTCACTTATAATTGTTTGGAGAGTTTATGTTGAAATAAGTTGATTGGTGTTTGGTTGGAACAGAAAATGTTGCATGTGGTAGATGGTATAATGGAAAAAGCTTACATATTCTTGTAGATCACTGTATTGGATAATTTGATACTTGTCAATTGTTTTGAGTTATCAAGTAGTTCATGTTTAAGCTTTTGTATCATGTAGTTAAAACCTATTAATGAAGAACTACCGTAAAGCTCGTTGAAATTTGGTTTGCATGATTGGTATCTCTAAGGTCTAGATATTTTCTAGTAAAAGGGTTTGGTTAACAAGGAAGACAGTGTAGAGTCTTATAATGCTTGCAATATGTTTTCATATAAGTCTTGCTGTGTCGGTTGATATCCTGTGTTTGCTTCAAATAACCTTGCTAGCCTAAACTCTGTACTGAGAGGGAATGCTTCTCGTGCATCCAAAACCTTGAGCCAAAATCCATGCCATTGTGTCCACCATAACTACCTATATGTGGTATTTCCTTGCCACTCCAAGTAAATTTTTCATGTGCTACCTTTAAACTATTCAAAAACTATTACTCCTTTTTGTGTCAATGTTTACCAAGCTCATGAGGACGGGGTGGATATCTTTATGTCAACTGTCAAACAGACTTTACCACCGGACTAGCGGCATATACATCCGCTTATCCATTAATTTTGCAAAAAGAGCTGGCAAATGGGGTGCCCTGCGGTGACCCAGCACACCACTGCATGTTGTAGTGTATAAGTCGTTGATGTAACACGCACGGAAGGACCTCTCCGCAAATATTACATCCCTCAGAGTAGTACAGCAGAAACATAGCCGGTCCAAGGTAACACTATAGGATTACAACACTATTCAATACAAAAAATCTCGAGACCCTCCTTTTATATTGAAGCAAGTCTCTTGCAAATGAAATACAGAAAGATCCAAATCGTAGTACTAAGCTGAATATCAGCTCTAACCCTAATTCCTGATCCACTACTGCTGTTGTCACAGCCCTAATCTATTCCATCTAGAATATCTTTATCCAGGGTTGTACTCCTTCGTCCATTAGATGTTGTCTTCTCCATTAGCAATGTGGTCGTCGAGTGCACCCTTGCACTGGTGTCGTCATTGCTCCATTGGCACGGTTGTCGTTGTTGCTCCACCGCTAAGTAGTCGTTGACTTCTTCGACCTCCACCGGTAGACTTGACTCCTTGTTGATCACTTCATCAATGTTGTGATGGATAATTGGCAACTCCTCTGATGGCTCCAAAAATCTAAGCAGGGGGTCAACGGGGAAAGGGTGAGCAACACGAGCGTTACTCAGCAAGTTCAAATTATAGGCGATAAGGTGTTTTATGCACTAACTACTGCCAAGACCAACGGTCATTGACATAATGCAAGTTTTGGAAAAGATTTCTTCAAAAGGTTAGGTTTTATTTCAGAAAACTATGCTCACAGTCTCCACGGGTTCATAGTCATCACTTGGGATGCCTTTCCCGCTGCGGTCTGTAGTTCCTTCCGGGAACACGGATGTGACAGTCACAGTTTCTTGTTGTTGACTCTGCAGAGCTGCGTAACTTTACCCATGAGAGAAACCCATCCTTGTTGCCTTTCCGGGCGATCTTTCCCATCCATACTTCCATGGTATGGGGCCAGGTGTGAGTCCAAAGCCAATCACTGCCCCTCTCCGCACAACACATATCCGCCCATTTGTGGCGTGGCCGGTAACAAAGACCGCTATCCCGCCACCCCTCCCGAGCTTCTATTCCAATCACCCCGTCAGGTGGGAAGGTCACGCGCTTCCACGCTGTTGGCCGCCGCAACGGACACAACCAGGTAATAGCCTGCCAGGATATGTGAACGAGAGAAGATAGCAGCTGACTTTACGTCCCATGCCAGATCTCATGGTAAACGCTTCAATACGGCGCTAGGATCACTGTGACATTGGTAATTAATCCTAGGTATATACTTTCCCGTACAATGGAACCTCCACCACAACATCATACCGTGGTTCCATTGCCAGCCAAACAATATATATAGCAATTCACATCATTCCAAAATAGTTTTTATTTTTCAATGCAATGATAATAATATAGTTTTGAAAATTTTTTATTAAAAATAGTTCAGTAAGGACATGCAAGAATGAACTTGCCTGTGATAGAAATGGCCGTTCAATCCTTCGGGGTTCTAGGGTTTGCGGTAAAACCCCGAGTTCTGAAAATAGCAAAGTAATCCTAATAAGGACTACTGGAAACTCAAGCAGCATGCTATTATGCATAATCATGAGATGTATCGTCACCCCAAAATTCCCAAGTTATGGATTTTAATACTTTTCGAGTGTTTTGGAGTTTTGTAAATTATTCAAAGAGTTTGACAACAATTTTCATGAGGAATCAATTTAAAGTGATTGAATTTAAATAGTTCAATATAATTGAACTTCAAGAATTTATTTTCCCATGTTATTTTATTTTAAGAAAATAGTTTTTGTAAAAGAATTTCAAATCATTTCCACTTAAGGATCCTTGAATTTTTCATCCATTTAAAACATGTTAAATTCATTAATAAAACTTACAGAAAAATTCCTCATAATTTATAGAGTGTGTTGAATATTTTTAGCTGATTTTTGTTCCTTTTGTTTGGGAGTTGAAATTCATTTAAGATTGGGTAATTTAATTTGGTGAATTACCAAAATGCCCCTGGGCCTAATGGGTTGGACCCAACCCACTAGCCTTGGGTCAAAGACTGGCTCGGTCGGACCAAACCCAAACCGGCCCACTCTCTCTCTCTCACCCGACCTCACCTCTCTCGATCCCCTTCTCTCCCTGGCGTTCACCGTCGCCGCCGCCACGCCCCCTCTGCTCCGGCCGGTTCCGGCCATCACCACCGCCGCCGCCTTCACCTGCTGTTCTGCTGTTCTTCCCACCTTTATTCCATCTATTCCCCGCACCCCTACGACCCCCAATTGGTCGCCTCCGCGACCCTAACCCTAGCTCGCCATGGCTCAGCTCGCCGATGCCCTTCCCCGGGCTTCCGCGCCTCCTGCTGCACCTCCTCACCGACCTCCATCGCCTCCTCGAGTTCCTGCGCTGTCGTGCCTTCTGTTGCCCTTCACCGGCCATGCCTCGTCGTCGACCACGATGGCCTACTCGAGCCACTGCTCGAGCACGCCGTTGCGGTGTGTGCTGCCCCTGTCTATTACGAGCTCCACCTTGAGCATGTGCTCGGCCTCGCTTCACTCCGACGCTGGTGGGACGGCAGTACGCTGCTGCAACCCCGGCATCCTCCTTCGGCTGTGGTCTGGTGGATGGTGGTGGTGAAGCTGGTGTTCATCGTCTCGTGGTGCACTCCACCATGGCAACACGGGCCCTGCCTCGTCATGCCGTGATGCTCGTGTGCCGCACGACAGGTATGGCTCTCTCTGTGACCGGTCGTGTGCTCTCTCTGTGCCGATGAACTTTTGGTCTGTGGTGCTCGTGTGAGGTTCTAGTTGAT